>VYZQ01066054.1:0-31199 GCA_013400655.1 Mystacornis crossleyi
AGAGGGAAGTGGGGAAGGAAGGCTGTTATCTAAACAAGGGAAGGGGAAATTGCCTCTGCCCCCAGACAGAGTAGAAATATGAGGAAATGCTATGTTTGCACTGGGCAATTTCTGTTATTCTCTCAGGGTTTTCAGTCAACACTAGCCTTGGTAACTGGTGTCTGTGAGCTAAACACTCTGGGACAACAATGCTGCGAGGAGCAAAAACACTAATGGAGCTTTAAACTACTTCCAGAAAGTACCCTGGTGAGTGCTGTTTCCCTGCCACTGGTTTCACTCACTGTAAAACCTAAAGTGCCCCATCTCAGTCTGAGCTCAGGAGAGCCCACAGCTCGTAGCTGCTTCAAGGTAGCAGTCACAGCTGCTTTCCCTCTCAAAGGCAATGAAACCCGGCAGCTGTCAGTCTTCCCTGGCAGGATCCTCCGGGACAGCCTCAGCCTGCGAGAAGCGGGGGGCAGGGAAGGGGCAGCTAATGGGCTCCAGGACACTTCAGCCGCCTTCTGTCACACCGGGGACAAGGACAAGAACTTCGGGTGAAAGTTTTCACCTCTTCAAATGTGGCTCATTTCGGTTTGTAGAAATGCATGTTTATTATAAAAGGGACTTTGTGCAAAGACACGAGAGCCCACCTTCCTTCCCCCCCCTTGCCACTGCAATGCCACAGCTCCCCTCCCTGCAAGAGTGGCGTAGCCCAAGGCTCTCCCACGCTCTGCTCCATGGATTTGCAGGAAGGCGTTTGCCGCTCGGAGCAGACGCACTCGCGTGTTTGGGCTGACATCTAGTGTCGGCATAGACGGGGCCTTTCCTCCCAACATGCCTACGGTGGTCTGAAAGGAAGAATGAAGAGGACATTTCTTTGGCTTAGTACTTCTAACCTGGTTAGAGACCTGACCCGTAAGCCCGCGAGTGTCTTTGCTCCATTAAAGACCAACTAAAATAATGATAGAACACTCAAAAGTAGAATTAAATATTGTTAAGGAAACTTCTCTACCCTAGATTTCCTGCAGCAGAGTCAAGCATCTGAGTTTGGGGGAGGGGCAAACATTAGATAACTGAGTGGTGCAGTAATAGGAACTGCTCAAGCTGGGTGGCTACAGGGAGGGACCACAAACAAAGGAATCCCTGGGCTTTTGTACCCTTACAGTCTATGTACCTGTTCCAGTGGTTATTTTTGGGTCTGGGGTCTTCCAGTTGTTCACTGGCTGGACAGTTATCACCCTCTGTCACCTTTCACCTGTGTTTTTCTATTTTTTACTTAGATCTGTTCTGACCTTTTCACGTGGTACAGTCAGAAAAAAAAAATTGTAACAGGCATTTTATCTGGAGCTGCAGAAACAGACTTCAGGCTTATAAATATGTGAAGGAAGAAGAAAATGTGTTTGTGCTCTACTTTCCCCACAAAACTGGGAGGGATTCTTGTGCAAGAGGGCTCCCTAGGCCCTGTTGGTCAAAGTCCATAGTGTTTATGCAGGAGTTGGCTTCGCTAAAAGCATCAGATGGAGTCAGGGAGCAGATTTTATCATCGTGACAGAGCAAGCATCCTGCCATTGAAGTTTCCCGAGGAAGTTTCCTGTTGCTGTTTAACCTTTAAATATGTGTTCTTTCTTGTCAGATTTCCCGTCAGATATCCCATTTCAGACAACCAGGGGATTCATACTTAGGTTCAGCTGGTGCTGGGAGATATTGTGGAACCATAAGCTGTTTGCTCTGTACACACACTTGAACTCCATAATGTACATGGAGATACTTTATATTAAACTCTGACCCATTTAAGGACAAAATAGTCCCTCATAGTGTTTTAGTTATAGTATATTTTACTTCATGCAGCATTCAAATATATGCATATATGCGTTTATGGCCACTGTTTCTGTTTGATACAGACCCTCTCTTTATCTTCATGGCCACATTGCTGCCATCCCAGCACATGCAGTCTGCCTTCCCAGCATAAAACTGAAACAGCAGAGAGTTGATCTTGGCATGTCGAAACAGCCACTGAAAACAAACCTCTGGAGAGGAACAAGCCCATCACCAACCCCTGCAGTTACTGAAAGCATCCTTTAGTGACAGGTTTCCTCCTGGCTCAGCCACAGTGCAAAGGGGTATGGATGGTGGATCCTCTAGGGAGAAAACAGTCTGACATAGCACAAACAGTATACATCAAGGGTAATAGCAAGGGTTTGGGGTTTCATAATCCTCTTCCATTATACCAAGGCTATCATAGCACTTGAAGAATTAGTTTTCTTCCAGAAGCCTTATTCCTGAGCCAGCTGCTTCTGGAGGTGCCCACTTGCCATGGCAAACCACAGCAGAAGGGGCTGTTTTGAGACCACACCTCAATTATTAAATATGATGTGTTGGCACAAAAGAAGAAGACAAACCCCACTTATCTGTTACAATGTATTCTTTTAGAGTGAGTGCTGTAAAGTATTAGTGGTTTCACATTTCATGAAACCATATAACGCTTTTGTTTTGAGGAAAGGGATACTAGCAGCTGCACAAGGGCCACATAAAACACAACAGCTTTGGATGAGTAATCATGAGTTTCTGCCTTTGGGCTATCCAGAATGAAACTTGTTTTAGAAACTGATGCTTCTCTTCCTCAGAAGAGCTTTTCCAAACTCCTCTGATCAGTATCCCACAGATGAAGTTGCTCAGTCCAGTGTTTTGGCTGCTTGAAAGTACTGACTTGCTTCCAGGGCACTTCTGAGTCTTGCCTTTTGGCTGGTGACAGCAATGCTGTGCCACCCACAGACAGTTTCCTAAGGAAACTCTCTCACACTGGGGTATGAGCAGCATTTACCTTTCAGTTTCTTTTGCTTCAGATGTGCTTCAAGTGCCATCAGTAGGAAAACATTTAATGGCTCATGCAATGTATCTTTAATTACTATTCATCCAGTGTCTTGCTGACAGATGCTCATGTCATATATTTTAAAATAACATGCTTGTAAGTAATATTTAGAAAGTATTGGTCCAATCTACTGCTTGTAGGTGACTCTTGTGACATATTCCACCATGGCAGCAGTGCTGTTGCTGATGAGGACTGAGTGAGCAGGGAGTGGTACCGAACAGCACTCCCAAGGGATGTGCCTGAACCCTGTGCAATACTAGTTCCCAAAGGGGACGGAAACTGGAAATCACCTTCCCAGCCTGCCATGCAGGCAGAGCCATGCCGGCAGAGCCTGGAGATGCTGGGCACAAGAAAGTGCCTGGGGAATGGTGTGGTGACTGGCAAGGGGCAGCGTGAGCTGCTGGCATTCAGGAAATGCCATGTTGGCATGACAGGAAACCACATCAGGGAGACTCAAAGTGGTGTCAGCCACAGTGACACTGACTCTTTCCCCGAGGGAAGGGAGTGGATAACTCCAGTACCATGCACAGAGCCTGGAGAGCGCTTTGGAACAGGCTGTGCTTCCACAGCAAAGGACCACCTCCTGGATTTGGGCCTCGCACCCAGGTTTGGAGACTTCAATATTTCTCCAGCTCAGCCAGGGTAGACACAGTTTGAGACGTTCCCTTTAAGCATGTTGTAAATCCCTGCCTGCAGTACCGGAAATATTCCTGTTTTTCCTGAGACTCTGCTGCCTCTGAGCTGGTGCAACCATTTCCAGCATGCAGAAGAAACTGCAGCTGTGGGGGAGTATAACGGAATAAGCCAAACTCCAAACAAGCAGAGCAAACAAGCTCTTAACCTTATTTCTTGGAAAAAAAGATATCCATTTCAAATGTTCTTTGCACCTGCTAAATGCATTAGCAGTGGTGCTTTATCCTGAACGAGCAATCCTGATGAAAGAAAAATAGCTTCTTTGTTGTGATCTGGTGTGCTTGTGACAGCCATTCAGGAGATGATTTACAGCTCTGTGCTGGAACCTGGACAACCACACTCAGTGCTCACATGGTTGTTCTCCATCGTTTCCAAACTTCCTTGAAAGAGCTAAGCACTTTGCCACCTATTTTCTCTTTCAAAAAACCGTCAGAGTGAGGTTTTGCACGTGCTGGCCATGCCAAGGAAAATAAGTCCTTACTGGGAATTGGAGGCAGCGGGCCATTGGCCCTGAAGGTTATTACAGGGTGTCCAGTTCCAGCAGCTGACAGCACTGCAGGAAATCTCAGATGTTTTTTGCTGCCATGCAGTGGATTAGCACATCAGCATAATGTCAGGAGGAAAAACACAGAAAATAAGAGCCACGTGCTATTAAAACAGACTGAGCAAAGAGCTTGGTTGGTGTCAGGCTGCCCCAGGGGACTCATGCTGGAGAAACAGCCCATGCTTTCCACGTCGGGTCACCAGCTGCCTCTGCTCTGCCTATGTGGCCTTAGCCACGCTTTTCCACTCCTCTGCATGGGAGGTAGCCAGGGACATGCCTAACAGGATGCAGTCCCGAGCCCAGTACCACAGTCCTGGCCAGCCCTGACCTGTGACAAACAAGAAGCCATTTTTTCAAATAGGTTTTCACTCAAAAAACGCGTTAGAGGTTTTGACTACTTCTGACACAGTACATCAAAGGAAACAGTCGTGGCCTCCAGCACTCACAGGCACAGCACAAGGTTCCCTGGAAACAAAGTGAAAATGAATTTTGGGAACATGAACCACTTAGCCATGCCTTTCTGTGGTGCCTACTAAAAGTGGCAGCGAGAGCACGTTGTTTTGTCAAGATGCGTGTGCTATTTTCATGTGCTATTTGTTTTGGTGACAAAAGAAGAAGGATGAGAAAGAAAAGTTTTTACTGGTTAGCCTGAGCAGGGGAAAGGGCCCATTTTCACCTGCTTCTCTGTTGGTGCTCAGCGTGGGGCCTTCCAGCCTATCCCACACTCCTCCCTGCCCTGTGTCAGCCTCAGGTATAGCTACAGGGAACAGTATGGGGAAACAAGACCCTGGAGTGATTTGGGTTCATGACAACCTTCCTTGCCCCCCAAACAGGTGATAGATCAGGCAGCTGATGTCCGAGGGCTACCAGAAGAAAAGCACCTCCCAGAAAGAACACAAAGAACTGTGACTTCTTGGATCCCCTGGGATGATGGTTGCCTAAGAAATAAGCCTTCCTACTGTTTATTTCTCTTCATTGCAGATGAACAGAACTTTGTTTAGCTGCTTCTCCAAAAAAACCATGAAACTACCACATCCTTAACTTGTCCGAGTCATTCCGGCTGAAGGGAGCACTCGAGAGCAGCGCAGCGCAGTGCGCAGTCACTCAAGCAAAGGGGGCGACAGCGTGCGCAGACAGACATGCTTCACACATACTTCTCCTTTGCGTGTTCGCCAGGGTCCAGATGCGCTTAGCTGGGCTAGAGGAAAAGCTGTGCCACCAGAAGATAAGTAAAACAGCAGGACAAGTAGGATCCCCTCGGCTGGAGGCAGTGAGGTGTCTGCGCAGGCAGGAGATGGCCCCTGGAGTCCAGAGTCATTTACAAAACAAGGAGAAAAGGAAAATGGGGGCTTTTCAGGTTTTCAGCTTCTCCTGGCAGCATGAAGCATTGCTTTCTAGGAAAGGTGAGGTTGACTGAGAACATATTGACTTCAGGATGTCCATGCAAAGAGAAAAGCATGTTTACATAGCACTAAATAGGAGGCTCCACACTGGGGTATATTTCAGGGAAAAGAAAAGTATGATTTCACTCAAGTCTATGATAAGAGCCTTAACAGAGAGCAGAAGAATGTCAAATGACAGGCTGTCTTCACTACTGGAATTGGAAGATGTGTTTATAAATCTCAGTACTGTGGAGAAGAGCAGTAATATAAAGCCAAAAAGTCAAGGTAACAGAAATAGGATGCAGATGTAGCATAGTGAATTCAGAGCAGACTAAACATCCTATCTGCAACATCCAGATCCCACTGAAATCCTGCTGAAGTCTGCTTTGGCTTGCATTAAGAGATAATGAGGACAGAAATCAAGGGAATTCTCAGACAGAGACCTCTGAGTATTCAGATGGAAAAATCAGATCAGGTATCCCAGGACTGAGGGCTGTTCTAGCTCCTGTCCTCAGATAAAAGATTCCTGCTGTCACTGAGACCAGCTCCAGCCATAAGTAATACGTTAGGATTTCCCAACCTGAGCACTCGGCTAGTGAGAGAAAGTAATGCTGATCCTGATGTCAAGATATGACCTTGCCTTCCTATAGGGAAGAACGTCATCTGTGGTGCTGGACAGGGATGGGACTTTACCGGTAAGAAAATCTGATGCAGATAAGGCTTTGCTTGAGAAGTTGTAGCTTGTTGATGGAGAAACACCCAAAACTGGGAAACAGATATCATGTGAATATTTCTTTACCCAGAGCAGTGGTTGGGTTGTAAAACAGCTGTCTCTTCTCTGTGGGAACAAACTCCCAGGAGGTGACTCAGCAGTCAGCGAGATGAGAACCAGACACTTGTAGTTTCTGAACAATGGGCAAAGTTGAGACTTGAAGCTGTGTCCTCCAGGTGAGGATTTCAACCTCCAGCGTACAAATGAATAAGATACAGTAATGAAAAGCCAGGACTGATGAGATCAAAAATATGAAAGCCAAGCTGAACAATTTGCAGTGGTACATCCAAAAAAGTAAGGGCAACTGTAGGCAGCAACCTCTCTGCAGCACAGCGCATGCTTGCTGCAGGCAGCCTGCCAGAGGCCAGCCTTTGGCGCCTAATTATAAATATTCTCAGGTTAGCTTAAATAACTACTGTCAGAATAAAGACCTGTTTCTTTGTTAGATCATGATGCAAGCCCAGCTCCCTCTGTTCTAAAGCACTAATGTCAAAAGTTAAAGCTGAACTCCATATAACCTCCAGGCTACAAAGGATGCCAAGTGCCAAATATTTTTGAGTTTTAAAATGACATTTTATGCTAGACCTGGATAGTTTACTTTGTATATATACTGAGTTCAAGCTAATGTTTTAAGTCTCTTTTTGCTCCTTGTAGAAATCTAGCAGAAAGATCAAACATAGAATATTATTTTATTCTTGGAAAGTAGGCACTGCACCACTGATTTGCCAGATATTTTAACCTCTCAAATTACTCCTCATTTAATGGGAAAACCTGAAACCCAAATACTTCGCTTAAATAGGTCTATATTTGACTAGCACTAGATGGCTGTAAGATTGTGCAAGATTGTTAGACTTTAATCTCATACATTCATCTTTTAAGGCTGATGCTCAAGCAAGGTCATAAACTGGTAGGAATTGCTGTGCAAGGCACTGGTGGACGTGCAGAATACCCTATTGTTTTCTTGGAGGAGCCACTGGCATATGAATGGATCTGTTGAGTTCAAGTCCTGAGGAACATGTTAGTGTCACGGCACAGCAGGATTAATTTATTTGGCTGATTAAAGTTCTATTTTTTAATACTAAATAAAAACTAAGTAATCTTGATCAACCTGCTTAGCTTGCCAAGTGTCCATCCCCGCTCACATCATTACATGTTGACCACTGTTTCTAGAATAGCAGTAAAATCCTTCATCACAGTCCCCCACCATACAAGCCATAACCACACAGCAGAGGTGAAGTAGAATATACAGTATCCAGGTGCTTAGGACTGACTATCTGATTTTGCTATCTAGCAAACTTAACTTCTCTGATTTCGACAGAGAAATGAATTGCATAAGGTTTCCTCAGTGAGGTAAAAACTCCTGTGTTACAGGACACCAGTGTTAAGACAAGCACAGTCTTGGGCTAATTAAGTAGTAATGTTGCAGAGACGTGAGTTATAAATGTTGGGGAAATAGTGGTGGTGGAGATGGGTTGATATCCAAGCAAAACTCAAATTCTTTGGAAGGGGTAAAGACTGGTTTCAGTCCAAGACAACGACACCCTCCTCCTGAGATGGACAGTCCTCTGCTCAGGCTGACACATCATGGGGTGAGGGAGGAGGTGGTTTTGTGCCATCAGCTGGCACAGGCTTCCCAGTGTTTCCTGACCCAAGCTCCTACATATCTTTCAGTGACAGAGGTTCCCTGTGGAGTGAATTTAAGCCCACTGGTGAACTGTTTATTTTTCTCAGTTGCCTTTGTGACCACTAGGAAGTAATTCATAACCCTCTGTGGCTCTGTAGGGTTCAGGTTAAGATTGTTATTCCAACCCACACTAGCTGTATGAAACACGCTTTTCCTTAGGGGCCTCTTTTGGGAGCTTATTAGAAGTGAGATGTCCATCCTCTCCTTCTCTCCTCAGCCATGCAGATGTGCAGCCTCTCCTGCTGGGCAGCAGCTGGCTGGTACAGGGGGCTGGCCTCAGGCAGCGCTGACTGTGTTCAGTGCTGTTGGAGACATATTCCCCCTGCTGCTGTCCCCCCAACCCTTTTCTTCTCTTCTTGGCTATGAATGTCCACTGCAGCAGCTCAGGCATCTGTGTGAAGTGGGTGAGTGAGCTGCAGTTACTGCCCAAGAGAAACCACCAAGAGAAGGTGATCTTGGAGGTTTGGGTAGTGATCATATAACACTGGGTTAAGAGAAGTGCTAAGTAAAACACTTGAAAGGTTCTCCCACTGAATAAATACTCCTGTTAACCCTCTAGAAACATAAAGTTCTAGGATGGCTGGAATCAGTGCTGTTTGTGTTTACCAGCCCTGGGTGCACTTTCTTCCTGTGAATTTGTCCCACCTACGCTTTTAACAGTCAGGTCTCCAGGGAAAAGGCCTTGCACACCCAAATAGTGCTATGATGTGAAGAGCCACCCTCTGCATTCATTCTAGTTAGACTTAATGAAAGCACAGCCTATTCCCCAAGGAGACCCCTGTCAGGGAGCATTCACAGAGCAGTGCTGACAATGATGCACCAAGCCAATGCAGCTCCTTGCAAGGAAACTGAGAGCCACTGAGTGGTCTCCACTAGTTCATTAAGTTTCTTCATCTCCAAGAGATATCTTCAACTAGAAAAGCTATTGATATGACTTGTGACTGTTGTAGTGAAGGACAGAGTAAGAGATTTGGAGAGGTGCTCTCTAAACGTCACAATTACCTGAACTGAGGCACTTCAAAGAACATTAAATAGCCCCGGCTGGCAATCAGGGTGGTCACTGTCCCACACTGATGTACTCATTATCCAGAGTGCGAATGTTTTCAGTAAGGCAAATCTCATACCACATGGGTAGGTTAGAGGAAAACTTTGCCTCAGGAAACAGTGAAAGATCACTGCTATTCTCCAGAAAAGCTGGAGTTTCTAGCTTTGAAATGCCCTGTAGCTAGTAAGTGTGTGACTTTATCATATACATCTGTACATCACTGACAGCAAGAGCAACCCACTTCTTAAGTCTTGAATTCCTCGTGACTGAACTACTGCACACCACAAGATCACAGAAATAACTGACTTGACAGAAAGTATCATCCAGGAAGATCAAAAAGAGCTGCAGATGCCTTGCCTACTGCACACCTCCATGCAGAAGCATTTGTGAGAATGCACTGGGCAGGAGCAAAGAAACTGATACTAAACTCCTGCAGCCAATAACTTCCACCAAGGTAAGACCTTCTGTCAGCTCAGAAGGCTGACATATTGTCAGAGGTTTTCTCTGGAAGTCAGCAGAGGGGCTAGTACCACCTGTGACTTTTTTATCTTGGGTCTGGTGGGGAGAAGAGGAAGAAATTTAGTCCAGGAGAATTAAAACTTCAGACTGGCATAAATCTTCTTCCTCTTCTTCAAAGAAATGCAAGCAGCTCAAGGCTTTTATGTCTGGATGTGGCCTGCCTTCTTCTCTAATGAGAGAAAAGAAACAACCAAACTAGTAAGTCAGGTTGTGTTGGCCAAAGTGTCCAACTACTACAGTGTGTGAAGGAGAACAGGAACTGAAAAGGAATCACAAGCTGACAATGAGTCATATTATGACTTCTTATCTTTCTTTCAGAAGAGCAAGAAGGACAAGTTTTCCTCTTAGATTTTCTAGTTCACTGGGGGAAAGAGAAACCATATTTTACTTTTAGCAGCTCTTGTTCTTGCATGTGCTCCTGGACCTAAGAGCACAGATAGAGTTGTGCTGCCAGGAAGGCTCATACATCTGACAAGGCAGATTGAACTGTTGGTGTGAGCCCAGAGAATTTTCTTTCATTTCTATTGCCATGTTTGTGATTTCTGTAGGACTGAGAAAAAAAGAAAATATATTCAAGGACACTGGAGGCAGGTTTTGCCAAGAAGATTTCTTGAGCAGTCTAAGTGGTTGAGGATCTTTTCTCAAACAATTTTGGATCAATGGGGTATCTCCTCATGTACAATTTGAGTTGACGGATTTTTTTTCTTTATGCATGCTTCTTCCTAAACCCTGTCTAACAGCTAACTAGTGAGGACTGTTGTCCCTGGACACCAGCTCAGGCTCTGATAGCTTTTGTAAGAGTATTTGTATCAAAATATTGTTGTGCTGGAGTCTCCACGGCCATCTGGGGCTTTGTGCAGACAGGGTGCTTACAAATGAATGTGAACCAAAGCAAATCAACATTGCTTGGCAGGAATGAAATGTATTGCTAGGATCTGTCTCTGCCAAGCTAGACTGTTTGGCTCCAGTCCCACTCTTCAGGGGGATTGTCTCTCAAAACACAAGTTGGTATTGTATAGCGTCACAGTTACGTGGCTCATTAGTCCTTTAACCCCTCTCAGGCCTTACTCTTATTTGTTGAGTGGAAACCTGTGAATCTCCAATTCTTAAGGCAGACTTTAAGCTCTCGTACCTTGTATCAATTGCCTCTCCTGCCACTCTATCAGCTCAGAGCTTTCTCTTAAGGACTTGTTAAATAGAAGATTGCAACCCTTTTGAAAGGAAGGCATTATTTCTTAATGCCTTAAAATATTAAGAAGACATGTATTTTGTACCATCTCCTGATGGAAGCCTGGCTTCTTGGTCTGACCACCTCAAAAACCTGGTCATCTTTTCAAGGTGAGAGTCCATCTCAGACACTTTACTGTCTCTCCTTTATTATCCCATTATCCCATATCCCATGGGTAGCAGCTGTTGTTCCTGCTGAGCCCTGCTGGTAATCCCGGAGGCCACCCATTAGAGGACAAGCCAAGTCATAAATGTGAATGTCCTCATGGGTCTGCCAAGAGGTGCATAATAATATTTCCCTTCCCATTTCTGGACATGTTTCTGAGCTCATTCAACATAAGCATGAACACAATAAATTACCACAGTGGCTTGGCCAAGACATGACACTACAGGTGGCTCCAAGCTCGTAACATACAGTTTTTGCTCTAGTGAAAATCCACAGTAAGCACTGGTAGAAGCAATGTCTCGGAACATGAGTTCTGCAGGGCCACCTCTCATCCTGGAAGTCCAGCCAGGGTCAGCAGGAGAAGGATGTGCATATTCCCTTCAGGAGGCAGATGAAGTGGCAGATCCTTGGCTGAGACCCAATGGAGTCTGGAGACATCTGAGAAGAGTGGTAACTGTCCATAGGTGTGACATGCAGCACGTGCCATCCCTCAGGCAGGCAGCTGCCCACAGCACTGCCCAGGCTGTCACGTCGCCCAGCAGCCTGGTGTGCAGCTGCAGCGTCGTCCCTGCAGGCAGGGCAGTGGCAGCCTTGCACAGGCTGGGACGCTGTCAGAGCACAGACCGACTGCCCGGGTCACGCAGCCCTGTGGCTTTCCCTTGCATGGCAGGATTTGTGTGTTTTCCTTCAAAGTTCAGGCTAGAGCATGCCAGTACCGCCTGGCTGTCCCAGGCAATGTGTGCTCAGGGGACCAGGACCTGTTATCACCCCAGCAGACTGGGGACCACAGTCCAGATGTCCCTCTCGCGGGCATGAAGTTTTATGGACGGCCCCAGGGCTCAGCTGTCTCTGACAAGAGGTGCAGTGCAGCTGTGTGACCCTGGGTTGGTTTTTGCTGAGAAAACTGCTGCTGCACTGTGAGAAAATAAATTAACTGAAGCCAAGCAAGATAAGAAAAGGAAAAACATAGAATTAAAGTTGTCAAGATTATGATAGCTAGCAAGGTAAGGCTTTGAAAGTAAATGTTATGTGAAGAGGGATAAAGCCCTGAATGGCTAGTTCCCTATGTTGCTTTGAAGATCCCTGAGCTGGAGCTTAGAAATGCTCCAAGTCCTTGGCTCAGGTTTAACTGATGTGAGCGTATGTCCCAAGTGCTGGACTCCAAGATGGGAATGGAAAAAGGGGTGCATGGAAAAAAAGGGAAGAAAAAACGTGGCCGGGCACATCACAGAGAGGGAGATGTCCATGAAGAGTGCATTTAGCCCACGGATAGGGAGGAAGCGTGAGGAATTTTACTGAGAAGATGAACACAAGCAAAAGCAGCTGAAGGGCCTGAGCAGTTCTGCTTGGCTGCAGGCTCCTACTGCATCCTCTTCTACCTTCCCGGAATGACTACCACCTACAGAAAGTCCCAGCACCCCTTCCCCTGACAGGGCATCTTCTTTCTTGAGCTGAAAGGAGGAGGGCATGGACAACATGTCTCCAGCCGAGTCCTGGGAGCGTTAACCTGCAGGCAGTAGCTCTGGCTCATGGGCACTAGCACCCAGTACAACACTGTGCAAAAGACAAGCCGGGACATGAGGGGGGTTTGCAAGGGGGTAAATAAGTGTTTGGGGCAAAGGGGGCTGAAAGCCATCTTGCTCAGCTTGCATAGCCCAGTGTTTGGTAAGAGAACTGGATGTGCTGGATATGCAATGGGGAGCTTTGTAAGGAGGAAAGAGAAGTTCAGATGCCCACATTGCGATGGTGGCCGGCGGTCTATTACAACCTTCCCCAGGTGTAAACATCTGCAAAGGACATTTCCCACTGTTAGACAATGCTAGGAATGCTATGAAATTCTTTTATTTGGGAAAAAGAATTAAAGTAAAGCAAGTTAATGTGCAGTTACGGTGTACAACAGGTGCTGGCATTGCATTAGAGGTATAGCTGGGTTCCTGTGAAGGAGAAGAACCTGATGGTGACTTGTATCTAAAATTGGAACATTTTTTCCTTTTTAATATGAAATTAGGCACCATCCAGCACTTAATATCTAAATAATATCAACAGCCAGAAAATAAATGTATCAATTATTATCTAGCTGAAGTTAGATTTTTCTACTGGTGCATCAGGACCTGGATTAGTCCCAGGGCAGCACAGAGGAAGCAGAGAGGACACGGTCATTTGCAGGGACTCGCATGCATGTAGAGAGAGGTGAGCTTGCTCAGCTGGTGCTCTGTGGTACCGCCGTACCATCGAAATGCTGGACCTCAATTCACACACACTGCACTTTCCAGCTGGGGAGATGCTTTGTCTTAATCTCACTCTGAGTTCTCTCAGAAGCCACTGCCGGAGAGATGAGAATAAAGCCCGCGTTCGCGCTGCTGGAGATGTAAGGCTGCGTTTCAAAGAGTTTTCAAGAGAGCCCCTCTCTGCGGGACCCCTGCGAGCCGCAGCCCCGGCGCGGAGCTGGGCTGGCCGGCGAGGAGGCTCCGCTCGCTGCCGGCGGTGGTGGGAGCGCACTGGGCGCCGCGGCTCCTCCTCGCCGGGGGCCAGAGGGCAGCGCGCCCGCACTGCCTCGGGAGCGTCTGCGGAGTGCCTGAGAGGCTCCAGTTACTTTTATGCTGTGTGTTCCCCATCGCTGCGAAGCACTTTTTCCTGCAGCTGGGAAGTACAGAGCTCTTCCCTCAGCTCGAGGTTAATCATCTGCTGGCAATTAACCTGTGACCTCCCACGCCCGCGGCGCGGGGCAGCGCTGTAGCTTTAACGCGGGCGCTGGGAGCGGGAGGGGGACAGCAGTGCCAGGTCCGGTCCCGGAGCTGCCGCAGATCCCTCACTGCCGCCTGCCATGGAGAGCCGCAGCCTCCTCGCCGCCCTCCTGGCCACTGCCATCGCCGCCCTCCTGCCGCTTCCCGTCGCCTCCTCGGCCCACCGCAAGCTCCTGGTGTTCCTGCTCGACGGCTTTCGCTTCGACTACATTGATGACAGCGAGCTGGAGGGTCTGCCGGGCTTTCGAGACATAGTGAACATGGGGGTGAAGGTGGATTACATGACCCCAGACTTCCCCAGCCTCTCCTACCCAAATTACTACACGCTGATGACGGGTGAGTACTTGTATTTCTGTGCTGTGATGCTCCTCAGAGCTGCCAGCTCCCCGTGCCAAAGTAGAAGACAGCTCCCTTTTTCTTCCAAAGAAGATATAAAAATAACCCAAGTCGTGATTTTAGCTGGGAGTTTAAAAGCACTGTGACATTGCAGCCCAGAATTGTTTCTCTGAAACCTGTTCCAAACTTGGAAATGCCACTTGGAGCTAATGTTTGAAGCTCCCCTTTGCTCATCCACAGTGTAGCCAGGTACCTGCTAACACCTCAGCATCATGGCCAGCTGGGGCTCCCTGGTGCAAGCATATAGAACATAAAAACAACTGGGAGTGCATGGAAAATTAATACAGAGACTGCTCAGGGGCTTTAATAAAAATGCATGTGAACTGAGTGTGGCTACACTAAGAACTTACTTTCAGTCAGCATGTCAGTTTTGGCAAGTTCAGCATTAAATTTCTTTTTAAATTTAGTAGATTTTCTGTTTTCTTAACTTTGCTCTAAGTCCGCCTATCTGTAATAATTCAAAATAGCCAAATGGAAAACCAGTCAAGATTTTTGCTTTTACTCCCCTGACGTTTTTCAGAATGTCCAGGGGAGGCTTTCAGAAAATTGAGAGGACAGTCATAGTTTTCATGATGCCGATTTACTTTTAATCTTATGTGGAGAACACATGATTACAGAGACACTAGGAAGGTGCAGAGAGTACAGCTGGGCAATTCCTTCAGAGACAGACACCAAGGAAACAACAGTTAAGTAAAAAGAAAAACAAACCCTTTTTTTTTTTTTTGTGGAGTTTCTACTTGGATTTTTCTCTGGAGTTATTGAATAAACAAGAGTTTCCACCTAATGAGGAGGAGTAAGAAAATCTATCCTCTCCTAAGATATGAGGCATCTTCCGCTGTCCTTGGAACAATGCAGTGTCCAGTGATTCATATACTGCTTGCTGGGAAAGCAAATAGATGCCATTGTAAGACAAAAATCTGACATCAATTGTGCCCAGCTTGTTTTGAAACTGCTTAACCCCTTCTGCCCACTCTCTCAAGAGAAACACTTCTCTTGCTCATCTCTGATTAGAGTACGAAACCATCACAGGGTTGGTTTTGTTTGGGTTTTTTTTTCCATTATTTGGTGCAAATATATGAATGCAGTATAAATGTTGTGACTGAAAATAGATATGTTCTACTCCACGTCATGTTCTGTAGGTGTACATAGGCAAACCGACCTAACAATTCATAGGTGCAAAAAATCTTTGGATGGAGCAGTTAAAGGGAAGAAGAAAATTGAGCAACATTTCACTCCTAACCACATTTAGTCATCACTCCTATTAAGTGTGTATACATAAAGTGAAGTCTATAATCAGCCTTTTGAGGAGTTTTGAAAACACCCTACTTTGTACTCACAAAGGAGTTATGTTTCAGGTGATGAAACACCACTACTGGACTCTTTATATTTTTAGTAGGGTTCTGCACCTCAACCTGAAGCAATAAGATAGTCTGTGAGACCAAACTCAACTCTTCTTGCAAGTCTGCCAGACTTTATGATAAGGATATCAATGCAAATACAACTTAATTGCAAATATCAATTCACCTTCCTAATACATGAGTCACAGTAACATTAAGTAGGTCAGGAACCAATTGAGGACCAAGTTTAGATGATGAACACACCCAGAGGAAGACCCAAGACTGCCCTTGAGCCCTTGAGGTGTTAGTGGACCCCATGACTGTGTCCTGTCATGACAGCAGAGTAAATCCCATAGCTGCACTGTTCTTACCCTTTGGGGCCATGGTGCCATTTCCACTGAAAGGAGGTTTTATGGCGTGGTGGGGTTAGGAGTGCAGAGCATGTGGCAGATGTAGTGTTAAGCCGTTTTGAGTCTGCATTCATTTAATCTGCAAAGCTGGGACAGGTTTTGGAGTAAATTCAGCATGGCAGGGTGACACAAGCATCCTGCCATAGTGACCTGCTTAGGGAATGGCAAGCTACTGTCTCCCTGGTGCTGCTATAGGGTATGGGGAAGCTTTCATTGCATCTCACCAGCCATGCATCCCCTCTGCTGCAGGCAGACACAACTGTAACTACTTTTATTTCTGTTTGCAGCTGGGATGTCTGGGAGTTAAATGCTGCCGCAGTTTCTTCTGGAAAATCAAGAACGAAATATTTTTCATGTCTTGTTCTACACTGTTGTTTCATGAGCTGCTAAGAAATTCATTTTAATCTCCAAAACATTTTATTTGTCTTCATAGTATATTGGCCTTTTTCAGCTAAATCAGTTTAAGCAATTTCTGGCGCCACCTGCACATTCCCACCCCTGGCTTATTCATTACATCCCTCTCTATTTTTTTGTTTGTTTGTTTTTGTTTTGATAAATACTCCTGTCCCTTCTTTCTCTGCTTATTCACAAGGCCTTATGGCTCCACATCCATTCAGAAGCATACATGGCTGTCAGATCTTGGACAGTGTGTGTATAAAAGCGTTGTAGTCTGTGTGTATCTGACTTGCCTCTATTCATTCTTGTGAGCAAGGCCTTTCCTTTCTGCCTACTGCCCTTCACCCCACATCCATACAGCCCTCATGACTCCAGAGTGGCTGAGTTGTTACTAAATGAGAGAAGTTCTCCCTCATTTCTGTGGCTTTGGAAGAAGACAGTGGACTCTGCCCCTCAGATATCATCACCACTGGGACACGTCAGTCTCCTCAAACATGAACCCACCTCCTCCTCCTGCCCAGACCTGCAGGCAGAGGTTATGGAGATCAGCAGCATCAGCCCCAGTGCTTCTCAGTGCAGATGCCAAAGTGCACCCTTTGGCCCTGCCAGAGCACAGCTCTCCTCTGCACTGGCAGTTCACAAGCAATGGCACACAGCACAGCTGCCCAACGATCTGCAGGATCTTCTAGTCATTATATTTTACTTTACCAAGGATTTCAAGAGGGCAGCCTGACTGAATTTAATATTCATGGGAAATGGCAAATCTCCAAGATTTTCAAAGCTATGACCAAAGAGATGCAACCTTAACTCTTGACCAAGAGCCACATGTCTAAAAGCGACTCTCTAATATATGCTAATGACAATCACACCCCTTTCTGCTGAGACGAGGTGCTGGGTGAAAAAATGTGAAATGTGAAAAAAATGTGAAAAAATGTGAAAAAATGTGAAAAAATTTTTCCATGAAAAAATGTGCCTGTCCTACACAGCAGGACAAATAGGGTCCAGCCTAGTGAACAAAACGGATAAATTTTGGAAGGGAAGCATGGGAGGGAGGTGACTTGCCTGTGGTCATGCAGTGCTGCAGGGCTATGGCAGAGCTCTTCATGGGTCCCTCTCCTGCTTATACCTGCTGTTGCTGTTAACCTGTGAGAAGATACTTGCTGAAGCTTCCCCAAGTCACACAGAAAGCCTCAGCCCAAAGCCCAGAGCCTGCTTAGAGGTCTTTTCCTTTCCTGCACACTTACCAGAATTATGAGAAAGAAAACCAGAGCATAGAAACCAGAAAAATGTTAATGGTTTGGCTTCCTCGTGTAAAATCACCAAGTAATTCAGAGTTTGGGATGAAGCTCCAGTCTTCCTGCAGGCCAGGGCATGGCATTGTGACCTGATTGTCGCTTGAAGAAGCATCAAACAAAAGCCAAATCAGTGCTGGTGCAAAGGGATCTCACTGACAAGCAACCAGAGCAGCTGTTTTGTTACAAAAACCTGGTGCTGTGCAAGGTAGCTCAAGGATGTGCTAGCTTAAAATCCAACTCTTTGAAAAGCAGTCTTCTCTAGCAATTTCCTTTATGCCATGTTTCTTAGTATTGGCTTTTACTGTGGCATGAATCATTTTAGGTGCTTGGGTTGCTTTCTGAGCTGCTGGACTGAATCCTACCTGGTTTCCTTGCTTTCCATGGTGCAGTTATGATATTGGAATTGTTGACCTGAAAAACATGAAGTGGAGAATTAGGTAAAAGGAGATGGTGCAGCTGTAACAGCTTTTGCAGGACTCTGTGGGCTTGGCAAGGGACGGAAGGAGTACAAATAAGTCTATTCAAAAATACTCTCTTCATCATACCATGTGCTGTTTGTTTTGCAAAGGAAGGAATTAAGACCACAAGCCACCTTGGGTTGTTATCCTGTGGGGAGTTTTTAATTTTTCCCTTTCCTGGCTGTGGCCTGGCTCTGCAGGGAGCTCTCATGCCAAGTTCAGTGGAAAGTTTGAGGTCTCCCCTGTAACCGCTGCAAGGACGAGTTACTGCTTCAGAGCACTTCATGCCATATCTGTCAAGATAAGCTGCTCACGCTGTGGTTGGGTCTCCCTTACCTGACAACCTGCAGGTGTTGGAGGGGTGATGAAGGACTCCCTGCGGCCCAGCTCTCCTGAAGTCCCCCCCTACCTGAGAGCACTCAGGGGCACCTCACATTTCCAGCCAGCATAAACATGAACAGACAGTATCACATCTGAGACAGAAATCCAGAAAGGATTTCTTTTCCAAGATCATAACTAGAAATTAAGTCTTTCTGGCAGGTTTTCCATGAAGATGTGCCAGCTGCCTGGTCAGCTGTGCAGGCCCTCATCCAAGAGTCATATTTCACTTGGCCTGCATGGGAAGCAAAAGGAACCCCTGACTGAAGAGAGGGATGGGGAACTGCTTGGAGAGGAGCCGGCAAGGAGCCTCCCTGTGCCTCTTTGGACAGGACCTGATCTTAAATAAGTGGCAGAGGGGCTGTGAGGTCCCATGAAGCTTGAGGGATGGAGGAGAAGGTAGACCAGCGAATATTTCAGTATCCTGCACCCAGAGTGAGGGCTATGGCCTTTGCAGGGCTGTCCCAGACTTGCTACAACACAGTGATGGCATGTTTGGGCTTGTCTAAAATACAGGGGTGGTGTGTGGTGTTTTCTCAGCCACAGCAGCTGATGCCTGCAAATGCCATCATCTTCTCCTCTGCATGGCAGTAGGGAACAGGGCAACATGGCAGAGGTCCCAGGGATAGCTGACATCAAGGTCTACTCTGCAAGACTGAAGGTTTCACCCATCTTCCGTGTTTCAACAATTTTCCCTTCGCTCCTAACTCTTGATGATGGCATACTTAACTGCTGAGGCGCTTTGGTGGATGATGCAAAGTCTGTCAGTCTACATCTGTTTTCCCCTAAGCACAGCAAATCAACATACATTGCACCCCATTTATTCCATGTTTTCTGCGAGAAAATACCCTTTGGGCTCCCAACCTTGGAATCCTCTGGACTCTGGCTGATGTGCACACATACCAGTACATTTATTGTTTGCTGTGAGAAGTTTCCTGATTTAAAACACAGCAGCTCCAGGCTCCTTCCACTCAGTACCGGACGGAAGCCCAGCCTGGTGATGGTTCTAGTGGATGCCTCTTTTCTGTTGCACAGGTAATGGCATCCTGACACCAGCCTGGTCCAGAAAAGGATGCTGACAATTTCTGTTCAGCAGTTAAGCAAGTTCTTAACTATGTAAGCAATACCTGCATGTTATCTGAGACATAAAAAACGGCAGGATAGCAGTACAACAGGGAAGTTTATTACATACACATGAACTAAAACTATCTCGATTTCACTCTCTAAGCTTAGAAAAAAATCCAGAAGGACACAGAGTACATGATGAGTCACAAGGGAAAAGAATTTTTTTTCTTTTTGGTCCTCTTAAACAGCTACAGATGTCAGCAGCAATAAAGATTTAAAAGATTCTGTTTGTGACTTACAGTTCTGAAATCAAGTCCCTTCCTTTTCTTGGATTCATTAGCTTTCCATTTCTAAAACTCTGTGTTGGGAAGCAAAACAGCATGAATAAGTTTGCAGTAATACTATGAACTGGCAGGGAAAGGGTACTATCCCAGCAAGAATAGGTTGAAAAAGATGGTGGGAACCAGGAGGATTTTCATTTTCACATTCTTCCTCTTACTTCGTTTACCCACCACCTGCAGAAAGGCTGCAATGCCAAGTGTCAAGATTTTTCTCTTTCACACACAAAATATTGCAAAAATCTCTGTTTGCTTTCTACCAGTTAAAAAAATGGAAACACTTTTAAAGTGCAGAACAGAAAGTTTTTTCCAACACAAGTTCACAATGCTACAAATTGAAATACAGAGTATTTTCCTTCTTACTAGCTACAACCTCACAACCACTGTACCTATTACCAGGAGTTAGCTAAGTGGACATTCATGTATCAAGGTATTTCTTAGCTCAAAGCTGAAGTCACTGCCAGAGCTCATACTCTGTCTAATAGTGCAGGCAGCAGCTTTGTCCATTGTTCTGTCCAGGCCCTCTGTAGTGCTTGGAGCTTCAGTGCCCTTGAGCCATATCCAGTTCTGGGGGTTCAGGGGTCCCAGAGTGGTCCCACCACAGTTCAGGAGAATAACCAACAGCTTGGAGTCCCTGCTCTCCAGGACACAAGACCTGATTTCTCACACAAGAAAGCATCTGCAAAACCTCAGCTGGATGATTTATAAGCAATTTTTTGTGCACCCCAGCTCTGGCCCCATGATGAAAGCATTGAATTAAGAGTTTCAAGCTCTTACTAAATGAATCCCCTTTAGGGAAAAAAAGTAATGCTATGTGTAGCAGAGATTTTTTTCTGTGCTTTTTGATGTGATCCTACTTGAATTGCAAAGTCTTACCTGGTGCAGTCTAAGATGTTTATGCTTTGGCTCTATCTGGTATGAGAGGTCATAAAAATTTGGAAAGACTTTGCCAGCAAGTTCCTTTGAAACATGCACATCATGCAAGTACTGTTTTTACTTGGGGATCTGCAGATGGCAGGGCCACTTTGCCCAGGCCAGCATTCCCCCCAGACTTCTCATGGGCTCTGGCCTTCTCCAGGCTGCTTCCAGTTTAGCATGTGGGTTTTGTTTTCACCCTGTGGTCTTTCTTTTCAAAGCAGAGCAGATGAGACCCATCAGGGGAACAGTAGAGTAAAGCATATATCAAAGCTCAGTTTCTGGTGACAGCAACCATTGTATCTGCTCCAGAACAGGATTATGGTGCTGGTGCCTTCTAAGTCCTGCTTTCTTCATCCTTATGGCAGGCAGTATGAGCAGAGCAGAGCACTTCCCAAGGCAAGTCATCCAGCTGTTAGCATAGAGGAACTTAAGTCTTCCCCAGCCTGTATAGCCCCATGGCAGCCTGTGCTTGCATCTGCCCCCCGAGTCTTGTCACTTTCCAGAGAGTGGGGACATCATGGTGGGACATGGGAGGAAAGGTCTCACCATAGTGGCAAGGTATATATGTAATATTTCATAGTACATTTAGCTAAATGCGTGTACTGATGTTCATCATCAGATTATGGTACCTTTGCTGCATTGGCTAATATGCACACTGTGGATTCTCTGATAAATCTGATTTGCTCAGTGCAGAGATGGCAAATGCCCCAGGAGTGCACGCTCTGGTTTCTGGATCTTACACGCAGCCAGTGCAGGGTGCACAGCATGCAGCGATACTGTGCTGCTGTTGTGGGTGGCCAAGTGGCTGTGTGTTTTGCTGGTTTTTTTAAATTTCGTCTTTGTTTTGCAGAGATTCATTTGAATGCTGACAAAAGTGCCTGGAGACATGGGAATGTGCTTTAGACAAATGCTGTATGAAGTGTAGTGTCCAAGTAAGCTGTAGCATGCAGACTTGCAAATGCTTTTCCTGGCTCGCCTCCAGAAGGATACAGCAGTTATCATATTCCTGGGAACTATGCCCTCTTTGTTTTCTTCCGTTGTTTGAGGAAGGAGTAATTTTTACTACAATTACAGTGAGTTTAAGTAATGACATCTGTATGCTGAAATTGCTTTCTGCCCTGTTTCTATTTTTGAAACTCTTAAGATAATGTTTGATTACAGAGGCAAGCTGCAGTAAGGGAAGAAGTAATAAATTCAGAATGTTATGGTGACTCCCTAACACCATGTTGCTATTCTGATAATGACTCAAAAGAAGCACACCAAAGCTAATTTTCTTAGGCTGGAGAAAACAAATAAAAACAGGGGATATGAAGAACTGGGGTTGTATACGTGACCCAAAAGAAACTTGAGAAATGGCCTTAATTCTGTGTACAAGTATCTTGTGGGGGAGGGGGCAGGGGCAGAAATGCCAGTTATTCCAGCGCTTTTCAATCTAGTGAGCAAGGCTCAGAATAGCCATGGTTGAAGATTAACAAGGGTCAAAAATAAAATTAGAGTTCAGGCATACTTTTTGAACAGTGTTTACTGATGATAAATATTGGGAGGAGCAACTCAAGGAAGAAAATAATAAACTGATTACAGATGTCTTCCGAGCAGGTCTAGGGTCTTTCTGAGACACAGGCCTCAGGTAAGCAGTCGTGAAAGGCATTAAATGGTCATGTCTTTTGATTTGTTGCTCACCTGATCTTCTTTTCTGTGAACCAGGGATGTCTGCAATGAAAACTGGTGCCTTATAGTCTTCTAGGCCTCTTTTTCAATATTAAAAAAAGGATTTGGAGTCCATAGAAAACCGAACTAATCTAATGTGGAGAACAGAACATTGTCCTCTGTATTAGTTCAAACAGTTAATTAAACTTCCCGACAATACTACAAAGAGCAATCTCCAATCTCTTCCTTAAAAATGTGGATAAACAGACAGCAGACCTTAAGTCCTATAGCGTCAGCAGCAGCTAGAGCTCATTGATTCTATATGAAGACTACACAATACGTCATACAGATACCTAATCTGTAGGTTTCATACTGATAGAACTTCAGCACTGACCTGCAGGTTTCCCAGGCTGGCACAAACTGCCTGCTGCAGTTGATCAGGTTGATAGATGCTTAGGAATACATGGACTTTAGGAAGCTGAGGCTGTCCTCTAAACTGTAGGGCTGCGTTTTTCATGCACTATAGAGCCTACCTTCCTTCCTATCTCTTTTGAGACTTACAACAAAGAGAGCACTTGACAGCCTGAAGAGAACAAATTACTGCCCATCCAATCCACCAATTCTCCTATATTAAACCTGTTTGGTTTAGTAAGATAAGTACTGACTGCCTCAAACTGGGACCACTTTTTTCCTCTGGGAAGGAGGAAATGTTTTGCATAATTGAAATACTTTTTAGTAGGGAAGGAGAGTTCAAAATCCATTTCAAGATCACATGCACCCAAAGTATACAGAGTCCTCTGCTTGAAATAACATCTTTTCAGAATAAGAATACCAAGGTTATTTCAGTTCTGATCACCATGCTCAGGCTCAAAATAATCAAAGCATGTTATCTGGATCCCTGCAATAACATGACTCACCAGCTAATGAGGACAGTGTCTAACACAATCTTCTGTTTCTTTTTAAGATATGGAAATAAGGGACTTCCAGTACAACTTAATCTTCAACATTTCTTTTGCCATTTCTGTTAATTCATCTTCAGAATAATTCCTAAAATACAGTATCTTCTCTTCTGACAATTACAAGAAGTAGAAGACATCTCTCAGTTATTATATACTAGTTTCTTGTAATATGAAGTTGCCCAAGGGCCCCTCAGATACAACAAGAGGTCTGAACATGTCTGATGAAATGATTGCTGTGCCCACAACCAAGAACAAAGCATGATCACTACAAGAAAAAAAAGAAAAGCTAACAATAATGGAAAATAACAGTAACATATAAATGTGTTTGCCTTGTTTTTGCCTGTTTGTGGAAAAACAATGTGCCCTATGGATAAAGGAAGAAGAAATGCAAGTTTCCCAATCTTTGTTCTGTGTTTCTAGATTGTGCTCTTACCACCTTCTGCTCTCAGCTTGCTTCCCACAGCCCTCTGGTTGTGAGTGCTGATGGGTACCTTAAAATGGCCTCAGACTTGGCAGGTGTTGGGTGTGTAGAAGGAGCCAGGTGTCAGCCACACATGTGTCACCTGTGGGCTGCTGCTGACATGGTTTTTGTGTGGGGCTGGGTTTGAAATGTTGAACAAGCCATAGCGTGAGAGATTTGTTTCTTCTGGCCTGTCATGGGTTAGCACAGCTTGAAACAAAACCACTACATGGCCTCAGCTGTTTTAAAATTTGGCTGCCTGGAGCTGAGAAAAGGCTGTGATCTTTCTCTACCAATAATAGACAGCATATGCACCTCCAGATACCTGAGATGCCTGTCTTAGGGTGGCATGAATTGCTTTCTAGACATGACTCTTCTTATCCATTGATTGTGAAGGGAACACAGGGGGCTGAAAAGCTTCAGCAACTAACTTTTGGATGTCTGAACTGGGGGATTTAGTGAACAAACAGGAGCACCTCAGAAAAAGGTAAGAGTCAGGGAGATTTTATGAATGCTCACAAGGTAAGAGATCCCTGAATTCAAGTCAGGGCTTTTCAGCCCTGATTTGCTGGATGATCCAGCAGTAGCAGTGGTGGTGCTGCCAGCATCCTTCTGCTGAAGAACACCAATCTGATTGTGCTGCTTTTTTCCTCCACTCTCAAAGGTCGCCACTGTGAGGTCCATCAGATGACTGGAAACTACATGTGGGACCAGAAGGCAAATGTATCTTTTGATATTGGTGTGAATAAAGAAAGCCTGCTGCCTCTCTGGTGGAATGGATCAGAGCCTTTGTGGGTCACAATGATGAAAGCTAAAAAGAATGTTTCCATGTACTACTGGCCAGGTTAGTATGTGAAAAATTGGTACAATGCATCTTGATGTCTGAGCACTCCATATGCTGTAAGAATGGCTCTCTAATACAGTTCTGAAATACAGATAGGAGTTTTATGTGCTTTACTAACCACACATAGAAATGAATTAGCTTTTCCTCGGTCATGATAATTTGCATATGCTTAGAAAGGAGAAGATTGAAGTGTCACTAGAGGCAGCTTTCCACTAAATGCTAGCTCCAGGAGGGTGCTGGCTTGAAGAGCATCCTCTCCTCCATCAAGTGCTTGTTCCTCTTGCCTACCTGTAACTTCTGCTATGCTGAGTGGTTGCTCCATGAATGGTTCATGGTCCAATCAAAGTTAAACAATAACCACCACCACCCCCCACCACACCACTCCCCCCCCCGCAATGCTTCTTTGGTTTTAATGTGAAAATAAGTAGCTGAGAGCTGATCTGCTCTGTGGGGACAAGAAAATCCAGCTGAAAGCAAAGCGTCCTTGTCCTCTGTTCCTCTTTCATTGTTAATTCATCTGAGGTCCCAGTTGCTCTGAGTCTGAGCCATTCATTTGGAGGGACTTGGCCTTTCTGTTCCTCATTTGTTAAATATTGGACCACTGGAACGACTAGGGTTGTGTAATAATGAGTCCTTTTTAACAAACAGAAGTACTGTATCACCTCAGGCTGTACATTTAGGGACTCACATGGAAATAGATGTTCCAGCTGAGCAACCAGACCAAATCCCTTGCAAAGTACCCAGACTGTCAACTTTTTAACTTTCTAACTGCTACCTACCCTAAGCAGTCTGCAGATATCCTCAGTGTGTAAGTGTAGGCTGGAGGACCACAGAGCTGTTAGAAGAGCTGTACTGAATACAGCCAGTGCCAGCAGGGCAGTGGCAGCTGACTCACGCCATGGGCTCCCGGCCAGCTCGTCTCTGCATCCCAATGCACATGTGCCTGGCCACAGTCTTTCCATGCAATGTGGCTAATGGTGTCCTGGCAAAAAGCCCACGATTCTAAGGAATGGAAAGAAAGAGCGAACCAAGATGAAAAACACTGAAAAGCCATCCAGAGTGCTTCTACAGTACTGAAGAGCAAAAAGATCTGAGGGTGACAATATTGCTTTATAGACTCAGAGGCACTCAAAGAGTTTAGATCAGCCCTGAAAAAAATGCTGCTTCCTATTGAAGATGTCCCACGTGATCTAACAGCAAGGCAAATAGTAGGATATAGAAATTATACAAGAATGTTGGAACTCTTCTAAAAATTTACAAAAAGATCTCTTTCTGTAGACTATTCATTTTTAAACTACTATTGTAATTGCTCTCAATAGGTATAATTATGTACTGAATAGATGTAACAGCCTACAGAGAGCCGCTGAAATCCAAAAAACCAGTATCACTTTCTATTAAATGCCTTTGGACTTAACCTAGCTCCTTCATGTTGCCCTTTGGGCAGTGTTTCCCAGGCAGAAGACATACGAGTTGTATATATATGTATCCCTGTACACATATGTATACCCTTCACTATTCTCTGCTTGCTATTTCTAGCTGAAAATTGCAAGGAACAACAGAGCTCCCCTTTTCCCAGTGCTTACGCTCCCCAGTGTATGCATTGACTCTCTTGTGGCACAGAGGGGGAATTTTTTGCATGGATCTCGCATTTTAGCTGTGGACTGTGACATGTACCTCTGTCTGATAATTATTTATCTACGATGGCTGACCCTTGGCGAAGCCATCAGGGCTTCAGTTCAGCAAAAACTGAAGCACGTGTTTATTTTAAGGGTGTTCATGGTCTCAAAGAACACATTGGCTATACAGGGTCAGGCACAGGAAGCAGGATGAAATGTGGAACTACTGAACTAAAACACAGGGCTGTTGGGGGGAAGTAGGAGTCCAGGTATAACTTGGGTGAAGAGAAGTCACTCCAAATGCAACAGCTTTTATTACATTTTCCCTATATGACTTTTTTTCTTTTACCATTTTCTAGTTCCATAGTAAGGGAAAAATCCTTTCTAAAAATTCTAGATCTATCATTTTAAAGCCTAAATTCCTAACGAGCCATTTGAATGGGCAGCAATACCAAACAAAATGAAAATAAAACCCCAGGATTTAATAACCAAGGTGAGTAGAGATCCCACAGACATTTGCACCGCATATGATCTGCTATTAGTGATTAGCTTTCCAGCCTAAAGATACACTGCTGCTTAGTAATGAATCTTGCAAATATGATAGAGATCCAAACATGAAAAGTTTGGGAAACTCTTAACAGGAACTGCAATATGTAGCCAAATTCATCACACTTTGTTCTGGAAGATGCTATTTTATCTTTAGCCAGCAGTGAAGACAAACAAGATCAATCAACCGTAGAAGGAATGCATTGGAAATGCCAGAGTGCTGATTCCCAGGACTAACTTTTACCACTGCCATTTCCTCCTCAAAGCCAGTTCCAAGCTTTACAAACTCTGAACCCAAATCTGCTGCTTCATTTTCTTCCCTACATTCCTCTCTCATGTGTAGTCAGTGCTTAAAGAAATAAAATCCAGACCCCAGCACACAGGAATACAGAGCAGGAGGGCTCTTGAATGTGAACAACCATCACAACAGCTTTATCTGTGAGCCTAACATAAACGCTGCAAAGACAGCTCATGGGCAGAATTCATCTGGGATCTCTTGACTCTAGAAGCAGAGGAGCCAAACTATCACCATGCCAGAGGTCCCAAACACCACTTCTGCCAAAACCTAAGGCCTTGGCTTGTAGGGACATTTCTCTCCTTTCTTCATGCTGTGCTTGGGATGAAGGGTGCAGCCTCACACCCAGGTTGCCTGTTGGAAGCACTGCTGCTCCAGCCAATGGAGAATGCCCAGAGGAGTGCAAGAGCATCCTGGCAGCATTGTTGAGGTCAAGGCTTTGGAGTGGTCCTCATCCTCAGCCCAGCAAGTGGTGTCACCGCAGATGCTCGAGCTCCTTCATTTTCCAGCAGCCTGTGCAACTGCTTCAGCTGAAGCACAGGGACAACTTCTCTAAACACCAAAATGAGAGACAGAGAGGGGAAGAAAAAGGACTCTAAACTCAAATTCTGCCATTTAAACACAATATTTACCAGTCCGTACAGCTAGTCTGGCAAGTTTTCAAAACCTTCTGTTATGACTTGAAGTGTCCAGCTGTTAAATAAATGTTTAGAAATGCAGTTTAAGGCTGGCAGAGGTTCAGGTCTCCATGTCAGATACATAAAGAGAGGCCTATATATCACTGTGAAAGAAGTCCTTTTTCCTGCTCCAGTAGTTCAGGTTTTTAAATAAAGGTTTAGCATCATACAAAACTATGCAGAAAGGTATCTAGCATTACATCTCAGTAAATATGGCTTAACTATTTGTAGTTTAACCAAGAAAAACTTAGCATTCCCTTTGGCTGGCTCCAAATCTGTTTAAATTTCCTTTCCCATAATATTTAAATGAGAAAATTTACCATCTTTCCTGGCCTCTACCAAAATGAAATTTAAATATTAAAGGGTCCTCATGGCCATTTTGGACTGCCTTAACAAGCCTTAACATTAAAAACCCTAATTTAAGTTCTACTCATCATAGAGGGGGGAAAAAAAACAAGGAAAAAAAAAAGAAAAAAAAAAAAGGAAGCTCTTGGGTTCTAAGCAGCTTGGATTTCCAGTGGTACTGTCAATGAACTGCATACTTGAAGACCACTATTTCATGGCCAAAATGATTTCTAGTTGTTGCTACCCTGTAGTCTTTTACGTCATGCTCATCACTTGACAATCTAGAAATAGCAAAGATATCTCAGCAACTAAAATATCCCAGATCCCCAAGAGATTATTGCTCCCAGTTAAAATCATCTCATGAGTAATTCTGAGGAATGTTATTTGAGAAAATTACAATCTGATGTCAGTATCTGAAGAAAAAAAGAGGCAAAATGATCATATTAGTCACCGGCTATGAGCAGTCACCCACCTGAACTAAAACACAAGACATTTCTAAAGACTTTCCAAATGCATTCTTAACTTCTTGCCTGGTTTTGGAGACAATCTTGAGCCAGACTCAAGTATCAAAGGAAAAATTTGCTCCAAAGTTCCAGTTCAATCCTGAAATACTAGCAAAGACCACAGAAGACTACTGCACTACCTCTAGCATCTGACGTAGCTGAAAGCTCTCACTTTGCTGCTAGTAGCACCCAGGACATCCTGCAAAAGACTGAAGCTCTGCACCCTCAGGGTAGGGGACTTCCTGGATATGACATCAGACCATTCATGGAATACATTTTTCTGATGATTTGGTTAAATATCAGCTGGAACCCATCTCTGTTGCACAGTGTAATTTCTTGGGGATGCTGTGTGCAGATGTATAGCAGTTTTATTGTGGGATGATCTAGACAGTCAGTTCTTGTCAAGTAATCTGCTTGGCTGTTTATCCAGGCTGCAGACAACTGTCATGGTGGATCATGGTGGAGAGTTGGACACTAAAGTATCTTCATGAAGAAAGGGGAAGATTAAATCATATATTTGGGACAACAGGGGAAGAATGAAAAGTAAGCACCATCCCACAATTTTAATAGAAATAAAAAACAGATAGCATTTCAAGCATACACAAATGTGTTTTTACAGGAAAGTAAATCAGTTGACTACATTTGATGTTTATTATTGCAAATAATTAATGAATCATAGTAGATGGGGTCCCTTGAAACACACAAAGCATATGGAGACATGGGAGCTGCTACTACAGGCAGACTGAATCTGTCATGTGTGCTATGGCCCTTTAACTTTCGAAAAGGGTAATTTCCATCTGACTTACCTGGCTTTCTGCAAATCAAGTGAAGATTTTAAAAATTTCCCAAGCTTAAACATTTAAGTTTTTCTAACCTTTCATGGTACTCCTGAACCGTCACATCAGAAGACTCTTAGCCAGCTTTGGCCTGCAAGCTGTATGCTTTACCCTGTGACCCAGGACAGCACCTTGGTGATGGGAGCTAATGGGAGCTGAGATACAAGACTGACAGATTATCTTTATTGAGTGTCCCAGTAAGCAAACCACTGTAAATCACCTCTGATAGTAGCTCTGCTTGCTCTAGGGCCCTCTCTGTACTTATACCTCCTTCTCATGCCCCAAGCAACAAGTCAACTTATGACAGTCCTTAATGTCTATCACTTTCCTCCCAAAGGAGAAGCAGAGGGACTCAGATGTAGACAGACCCAGGCTTTGGCTTAGGGTTGCCTTTTTGACCAGACTGTGTTGCTGTATACAGAAGCCATTTTGCAAAAGATGGGTTTTTTTGGTTTTGATTCCTCCTCGTGCCCCAGGAATACATCAGAAAATGCCTGTGATGGGCGTACTCTGGGGTTCTGGAAGGATAATTTGCATGAATCCAGCATTTCTGGAAGCATACTTCTTTTAAATATTAATATTATTCAGCAGCATAGTAACTGGAGAGCAAAAGGGCAAAGAAACCTCACAAAAACATGTTTTTCTATGTTCAGGGCCATGTTCTCCTGTAGGATTTGTTGCTATAAATTTTTAGACCACAAAATAGACTTTATTTTGCAAGGAAGGCTGCAAGTTACCACGAGAGTTAATTGGTTTACACTGTTTTAATAAGATCTCCTGGGAAACAGATATAACAGTGGAGAGCCAGTATCACATAATAAAATATGGTTTATAGAGGATATTACAACATAAGATACAGTGTGTCTAACTGGAAAGTATTTGCTGAACTTTCAGAGAACAATATCTAAATCTATTATGTTGGAAGCCTGGAAATGAAGCTATATGGCCACAGTAGTTAAAATACAAACAAGCTGGTGATTTAGGTGGAAATGGTCTGCCACGAGGGAACCAAGCATTTTATTGTGGGAAGGTCACACAGAGACTTTCCTTTAGAGAGGGAAATAAAAGGATCCAATGTACAGTTTGCTACAAGCACTTGTCAAACCAACCTCTCTCCCCTTTTCCCTTGCCAACCACATGGTTTCCTGCAGGGAGGGCATAAGGTAAGTAATGTCACAGGGAATTTACAGACCTGAGCTTGGACAGCATGGTGTGGGGTCCGTGATCAAGGTGAAATAGCAGAGCTTACTGCATTTTTTGCTTATAGGTTGTGAGGTTGAAATCCTTGGAGTCAGACCAAGTTACTGCCGTGAGTACTTCAGCGTCCCAACAGACAAAAACTTTGCAGATGCCATCAGCGATGCCCTCGAGTCTCTATGGTACGTCACTAGATTTTTGCAGTGTGGGGTTTCCTCTCTCTAGGACAAGTATTTGGATTTACTATCAGGGAGATTTTCAGGATGGGCTTCCAGGTAGGAAGATGGGGGCCAAGACTGCTTTATAGTACTGTCATAGAAACAACAACGTAGCGGAAATAGGCCCTTACATTAAGAGTGGAGGGAAATATGTGCTCCTCTGTGTCTGTGTAGGCTGCAACAAAGAATAGACATCCTGACTTACTAATTTTAATTTGCTGTTTCAAACAACTTCAGGATGAGCCTTTGCATGTCTATTCACTGACCTGCAAGAAATGGCTTTGAAATGCTTGGATTTAGAAAGGAATTGGGAAATTCTGAAATTCAGCTCCAGTCACTTGTTTATGAGACTGATGCTTGGGCTTTTTCTTCATTTTAGAACATCTCAAGCAAAATATTTTTGGAGAGGGCATCTATTTTGTGAAAATATGAGTACCATAG
>VYZQ01066054.1:31204-69098 GCA_013400655.1 Mystacornis crossleyi
TTGTGAAAATATGAGTACAGAATAGAGAAGAATAGAAGAGTTCAGTTGGAAGGGACCTACAACAACCATATAGTCCAACTGGTGGGAATATATTTCTCAGACAACTGCTAGCAAAAATGTATGCTCCATACCCAGCTTTAAGTTCCACCATCGCTCATCCAAACATTTACAAGACAATTCCACACAGGCTGTAAAATCAGGGAAGATTGCACCACCACATGCAGAGTCAGTGCCTTATCTTGGCTATAACTAAGCTCCTTCTTTAAAACCTTGTTGGTTCCATAATTAATCCAATCCTAGGAAACACTTCTACTTCAATTCTTGCAACTCCATAGCGATTTGAATCTGAAAAGTTTTATATTCAGATGCTGAGTGTTGATTGTTCTCGAAATAAAGGCTCCAAAATGATGAGAGCACTGTTGGAGATGTTGGTCCCAGTTGCACACTGGGTCCTGCTGCACAGATGTTCACAAATCAGTGTCGTTTGCAGCATGGGCTTAAACAGAAGGTGTCTGAGACCATGGGAAAGTTTTTATCCTGAAATTATTCAGCTCTGATTTAAAGAAAGTTACCTGCATGTGACATGAGGAAGTCATATGTGACATAGGAGGCTTTCTGGAGCTTTTGCAATGCTTTTATTTCAGTGAATAAAAAAGGGAACGGAAGATGTAATACAGACATCAGCTCTGACTTCTGGTGGAAACCCAGAATTACTGTAGAAAGCTTTTTGGTCTGGTATAACTTCAGGAGGGGTCAAGATACACTTGAAGCTTCCTTCCTGGTTTCTGTGAAGCACAGTGTATAAGGCTGCTCAGTGCTGGTTTATTGCTCTGTAATTGTGAACATGGTTAAAAGTGAGGCACAAACTGTTCAAAGTTCCATCCCTTCAAGCCCTTGAAGTTATTTTGGATAGCTGGAGAGTTTTGATAGCTAATTCATTCCAAGCCACAAGGCTGCCTGCTGCTGTCTGCAGTGGAAATGGAAAGAGACACAACAGTGTCAGTGAAACAACTTGCAAGAGGTGAAAGCTGATGATTTCAAGAAAAGTGCAAGTCCCTGCCACCAAGATGTGTGCCATAAATAACAGCTACAGTCTTTCGAAGTGCCCAAATCCTACAGATCATCCCAGTGCTGCAGGAGGTCCTGTCTGCTGTCTGTTTACATACTATTCCTGGTGAATTTCTTCTCGACTTCTTGTTCTTTACACTAACTGCCCTGTCTCCAACAAGGAATGATTTTAGATAAAATTAATAATCAGGTTCGGGTGTAAATACTGGAGGGACTAAAAGTAAGAAGGGAGGGTAGAGATTGAACAGATTAAAAATCTGGTAGGTTTTCTTTATTCTTTCTCTCATTCATCCTCTTTGTTTATTTCTTTAAGAAGTAGAAGAAAAAGTTCCACGCTGCTGGGCCAGCCCATAAGAAGTAAAGCTTCTGAAATGCTTTTACTGTAGGCATATTCATTTAGCAGGATTTAGCGTCTCTGAGTAGAAGAGTGTTGAGCTTGTCATCTATATCTTTTGCAAGTGCTTTTGACTTTTAAAGCTGTTCAAAGGCTGGCAAATGCGCTGTGTTTCGTTTCCACATCCCAGGTAATTGGGAAAGCCCATTAGGCTGAGACTGTCCTTAGCTACGTGTGAGAAAACAGCCTGTGGCAAGGGCAGACTGCTGCCTGGAGCAGTACCTTGCTCAGTTGCCCTAATGGCAGGTATTAGTAGTTAAAGAACTGCGCTTAGGCTCCCACCATTAGCAAACCTTGCAGCGACTCCAGGGTAGAGAGACCGAGCCCTTTCTTGGGGCATGGTGGCCTAGGGTCTGAGCAAAGGAACGTCCTGACCCATCTGAACTTCACTGAAATAGAAAGTTTCATCAGTGCAAAGACAGAAGTACCTAACTCATCAGGGAGCCATTGAGCTTCTCTTGGAAAAGGAAATCATCCTTCAGGAATATCCTCCAGTTTCTTCAAACAGGTGCTTCAAGACTACTATTTAGACCAAGAATATTCAAAACAAAGTCAAGCATCTGTTTTTGGCAAGTGAAACTAAAACCTCCCTTATATCTTTCCCACAACTATAACTTGAGGGCTGTTGTAATCTACCTACCTTCCTGTACAGGTGTCATGAAGTCTGCATCATACTTGCAATGTGTGCTGGTAGAATATAAAACACTTTTTGGTATTGCCATCAATGCTGTCCAACTTTCTTCAGCAATCTTTTCTTAGTCATTTATTTGGAAAGCTACTGGTGATGGAAGAAAACAGGACTAGCACACAGTTAGAAAGACAGAATACTTCTCCCATGCAAGCCCTGATATTGGTTTTCTTAGAAAACTTAGAAAACCTTTTTTTTTTTTTCCATAGAAAACAGGCAAAAATGTTAACAAAGTCAAACTCCAGATGTGCCATACCAAATCCTGCAAACTCCTAAGCATGCTGCATTACTGGAGCTTGTCCCATTGAAGTAATTAAATATTCGTCCTTACAGCACTGAGCCCTCACTGAGAGATCTCATCACGGCCTAAATGAGATCGCTTGTTTTATGCAATAAATCTCTTTTTTACCTTCTATTTTTATTGAAATTATCATTTACTTACATAAATTAATTTAAGTAGCTCATATTACAGGCACTGCAACAGAAGAGAACTATTTCAGTAGGTTCAATGACTGAAAAGAATGTTCAATGACTGTTCAATGACTCAAAAGAGAAATCACAGGGTTAACTTTTAGAAAATAATTTAACGCGTAATTCAGATGGAAAGTAACACTTGAAATGAAACTGGGGAGAGGGGAGGGCTGTTTCATTTAAATTATTTTAAAATCTTGAAGAGTGAGGAACAGTACTGTTCTGCAGGGCCAGCAGTGGAGAAATTCCCGCCACAGCAGATGCCTTCAGCTTCCCACAGGACTGCTCCTCTGAGGCCTTCTGCAAACTGAGAAATGCAAATGACAGACCCTAATTCATTCACTCAGTCCCTCACCTCTGATTTTGTCTCTTGTGTCCCACTCATTACACCAGACTACCCAGGTGTCTTTAATCAGAGACACTGGACCTGTCAGGACATAACAAGTCTTTTTGTAGGGATCTTGATATGGATGAGCACATGCAATACGTGCAGCATGCTCTCCCATATATTAAGTACAGCACACAAAGACTGGGTTTGAACTTCATGAGCATAGGTTTGTGACTTTATCCACACAATTTCTCTCAGGGAGATTTACAGTGAACAGTAAAGTGGTCATGAAAATGAAATTAAGCACTGATGTGTGCGCTATCCCCACTAATTAGGCTGAGAGCAATCAGTGCAGAAAAGTGTGATCCGCTAAACTTGTGCAATTCTGAGATTACCTTAGTTTCTCTTGCTCATATTCCTGAATAAAACCCCCTTCTAAAACATCATCCCAGTTCATACTGCATGCTATTTTGTAAGACAGAGCACATCCTGAGTTGACCTCTGTGGTTTGGAAGACCTCACACAGGAGAAAGCCAGAAGTGCCAAAATTTAATTAAAGCACATTTGACTGGTAATTCCCATAATCCTTTTAATAGGGGCATTCAGCACAGAAATCAGAATTTCTTTGTTATTAAAGGGAAAGCTGCCTTCCTAATTCAAAGAGGTTAGTAGAGGACTGCCGGGCCAGCCTGTGCTTGCATATGGCAGTTTCCACCTGCTGCCTCTGATGGGAGTCTCAGGCGAACTCAGGAGACTCTGGGAGCCAATAATGAGCCCAGCAGTGCAATAGGTGGTAGGACAGCACAGACTGGCAGTAGAAAACGGGGGTTTGTGGCTCTACGTGCTGGTGAAGGTAACAATGCCAGCAGCCAGGAGGTCTCCATATGTGTCAGCCGGTCACTCCTTGCCCTCTCTCCCACGCCCAGCAATAACAGTGCCGAGATGGCCGCAGTGTACTACGAGCGCATTGATGTGGAAGGCCACCACTACGGCCCTATGTCCCAGCAGCGGAAGAACGCTTTGAAGGAAGTGGACAGAGCCTTGAGCAACATGATCTCACTCATCAAGGTGAGTGGCACCCAAAAATCCAGCTCCTGTGTGTCTCTGGAAGAGGCTTTTAAAACTGGTCTTTTTGGCACTGCCAAGAGCCTATTTTACACCTGTAACTGAATGCAGCAGCTGTAAACTTTTATTTCCTGAGAAACAGGCTAGTGAGATCATGTGGAACTCAAGGCACTACTGCCGTGATTATTATTTTCATTGATGGCATTATAACTCTCCTGGTGGATTTATACCAGCAGCCCCAGGAAGCCACAAACCAATATATGTGTTGCTCTGTTTATGACTTGTGTTGCCAGCTGAACTTCATTGCAGGCGAAGGAATCAAAACTGTGTGTTTCCTAAGGTTTGTGGAATCAGACAATTAATTTTTATAGTGGGTTTTATGACACTATTCAGAAATCTGTACTTTAAAACTTGGTTTTAAAAAAACACTATCTAAATGATTTTGCAGCGAGAAATTCTTTGGGTAAATGGCAATTCTATGAACATTTCTGACAATGATAAATGTATGTTGGAGTTTTTTATGTGTTTCAGTGAAGAGAGGAATATGTATCTTCAATTTCGCTAGACATTCAAAGCTCTAATGCTAAGTGCTCGTGTTTGGGAGGGAAAGAGAGAAACACCTCTTCCACAAGTGGTACCATGGCAAAATTGCTGAGTGGACTTATTTTGGAAAAACTCTGGTGCTAACCTCTCAGACTTTTCCAGAGCAGCAAGTAAAAGTGGGTGTCCACCATTATGGGTGGTGGCAAAGCACATTGCAGGACATTTATGGACGTGATCCTTCCAGCCAACTTCCACCGAATCATTGGAGGTCAAATGATGATTTAAATTTTCCAGCGGGCACACACAGTGCAAAGCTGGCCCTAAAAGTTGTCATCCACTTGCTTCACAGAGCAAAGGCCTTCAGAATGATATCAATGTCCTCCTCTTCTCTGATCATGGGATGACAGACATCTCTTGGGCAGATAAAGTGATTGAGCTGAAAAACTATATCAACATCAGCGACACCATACAAATGAAGGACCGAGGTCCTGTTGTGAGCCTCTGGCCAGCTCCAGAGAAGCATGCAGAGGTGAGTACAGCCTAGCTGTACCTCTTAGGTTTGTTTTTTCTCAGTTTTTATGCCAATTGGGTCTTCTGTATTCTCATAACATCCAAATACTGCTCTCAGAGATGTGTGCAAAAATCAGCTCTTATCAGAAGTCAGACTTGGATCCTGTGACACCCTTGTGATGCTGGTTTCCAAAGGAAAATCATACCAGGAAAATCAAAAAGCATGAACTTGCACTGTTATATGGCAAGAACACATGCTTTTAAAACCCACCACTATTAGCTTCTGATAAATAGCTTTAAGATTTTAGCTCAAAATGCACTTTTAGGATTTTATCTGTATTAGTCAATTTATAGACACTCTAGCTGGAATTTTCATGTGATCTGGAACAGGTTCAGGCATTCATATTCCAGTAAACTCCCACAGAGGAATCAACCCCATTAGACTAGAATTGCGAAAGATATTTTTTTACAGTATTTTCCTTTGAGGAATTTTTGATGAAGCATGTTGGATTGAATCAGCCATATAAGCTCAATGCTGGAACCGCGAGATTTTGAGGAATAAATTAAAACAATAGAGAAAAAATTTGAAAAGAACGAAAAGAATGAAAAGAATGAAAATGTAGTGTCTCTGACTAATAGACTAGTACACTGTAGTCTAACCAGCAACAAATGCATGAGAAGTCATTATTGCTGTCCTCAGAATATATATGAGTGGATGTACAAAATGGGCAAGCCATTCCCCAGGCAAATAATTTTGGTTTCTACATTATATTCTATCCAGTTACAGTCTATTGTGGTCCGTGCAATATTTTTAGAGAGAATATTTGCTGATTTTGCACCCAAACAGTCTCTTTAGGAACTGTGTATCTGTGATATTGCAAACATTTCAAGTTAGTGCCAGAACTGAAAGCTGTCTTAGAGGCATGCACGAGCAATCCACTCGCAAGTGCATCACAGGGGATCACAACGTTGATACCTTTAACCCAGAGCTCCCCATTTTTGTAGGCCAGACCTTCAAACAAGGGCAAGTTGCAACTTCACACAATCATGGGGTTTCATTCGACAAAGCTCTTCAGCTCATGCTTCTCTCTCATTAAACAGCCCAATATTCCTAAGGAGAATAAAGTACAATGTCTTTTACTATGGTTTTCTCTCCTTCCTTCATCTCTTTTTAGGATTTCTTGCTGGAGGGCTAGCTTTTTAAGCAAAATGAAGTTGAGTTTCAGTTTCCCAATAGCTAGATTCTCTATTTCTAATTAATTTTAAAGAACTATGTTTACGAGTTGGAGTGTATTATAACATAATGGTTATCACCCCTAAGAATTAACGCATTTCAAAGCACCAGAACTACTGGTGACCGCTCTCTAGCCCCGGTCATGGTGGAAGGAACTGTGCCATCCCACCCTGGTGCTGTCCTTATGGTCACTGCACATCAGTGCACGTATCTGGCACACATATACACACAAGGGTGACTTAGCTGGAAGGCTAGTGAAGAACCTTTCATTCTTTGAAGAACTGAGCTATTTATTCCTGAAGATTATTTATATTTAACTTGTGAAAGAAAAATATAGAGTCTAGGGACTCCAACAGCTGCCTTCTTTATGGCATATGAACATCTTTTTCATCACATATTTAAAATATATTTTCTGAATAATTCGGGGTGTAATGACATTTGTGTGATTATATTCCAGACAGTATGATTAATATTAATAAACCACTTGCATGGCATTGTGCAGATTCAAAGCTGCAGGCTTTGGCTAATTAATCTCACATCAGCTAACTAACAAAGCAGATAACTGAGTACTATCAATCCCTTGATAGTGACTGACTGGGTAAGTGCAAGAAACACAGGTGAGGCGACATTAATTCTCCACTCAAGAGCACAAAGCGGGAATGAGTGGCAGAGGCTAAAGACAATAATATCACTCTTTCACATCTGTGTGCAGTCCATACGGTGCCTTTGAGTGTCTCTCACCACTTCACTTGCTGCCAGCTCTGAAGGTGTCGTTTCTCCTGGTCTGTTTCTGTAGGCTGGTATACTCACAAGTATACATTTGTGAATGTGTGTATTATAAATACACATAATACATGAATTCATGCATTCCTATGTGTTTATGATCTGAGTTTGCAGAGTCTCCTAAACCACATAAGCAGATTTTGTCCAGCAATGATCTTTGGACAGGCAAAGTCCCCGTTTGAATGTGCTGATGATTACCCATTACAGGGGATTAGCCATTTTTCAAATTCAGGTGTTTCCATGTACCCATCATCATTTTTACAGCCATACGGTGTCCTAACCTTCTTTTTTCTTTGCAGATATATCAAAAATTGAAAGCTGTGGAACACATGGATGTTTATAACATACAGGATATTCCAAACAGGTTTTTCTACAAAAAAGGAAAATTTGTGTCTCCACTAACTCTTGTGGCTGAAGAAGGATGGTTCATAGTAGAGGTAAAGTATAGAAGCAAAATACTTACACAGGAGTGTGAAAAGGTGCAGTATATTGCTGATCACTGAGTTAAAGTCCATGGGCTAACTAAAAAACTAATGTCAAATTTTGCTGTGTGCTTAAAAGAACTTAAAGATATTGCAGCTAGCCTAAAGGCAAACAGTTAAATAGTCAAGATGACCCTTTTTTCTTTGTTGTCATAAAGCAGGAGTAGTTCTTGTATTTCACATTCCAGATTTGTTTCCTTACTCTTCTTCACCCCGCCATCTACCTTTTCAAGCACAAAAAGAGTGCTTCCATTTCAAGTCCTTACTATCCCTCCATTCAGCAGTACCTTGTGGCAACTTTTCCTTCTGCCTGGCTTTCCACCCACCAGACTGTCCTAAAAACGCCCCATTTCTCCCAAGTCCTCCAGTCTCAAAAGGGTCAGGCTGGGGGTTTACTCCTCAGAGATGCCCAGTGCACACACTGAAAATCTGGGAACTTGTTAAGCAGAGAACCCACACATGAAGAGATTTTTCATACTAACTTATTTTCTTACTATAAATTGTTGTGTTTCTTTGTGCTTGTGTCACTACCAGGCACCTCCACATTACAGATACTAATTGCAGCTCAGCGCATCTCAGAGGGTGAGGCAACTGCATATCTTCTAAGGAGGTAAACTGAGGAGCGATATTAAGTGCTTTGCCCAAGGCCACACATGAAGTCAGTAAGAGCTGGCAACAGAACCAAGGAGTCCTGGGTTTCTTTCATGTCCCAGCATAGTCAGTGCACATCACTGCCGTGCAGGTTATTGTAACTCTGCTGAGCGTCTTCTTTCACGGCCTTAAGAGCCACAGCTCACCAAGCTTTGCTCAGGACAGTCCACACTACCACATTTCTCACTAGCCAACATGAATTTAGCATAATGGTTGCTACAGCTGATAAAAAATGCACCTCTAAAAAAACCTGATGGTTTTTGAGAACAGATGAGTGAGTACCACACTTCTGATTTAAAAAAAAAAAAGTAAAAAACCCAGAGCTAAGATTTAAACTGGTAAAGTAGGAATCTGAAACATTTTTTACAAAATTATTTTTAAAAATTACAACTAAACTCTTTTGTACAAAAGTTCAAAACAACGTTTTTACATATTCTGTAGAAAATAAAAAAGCGCTTAAAAATCATTGAAACTCTGACAAACCTTAATAACAGTGCAGCAAACACTGCTGCTATGATAATTATTTCTGTCTCTCTGCCCATTCCTTCCCATTGTTTCTGATTTTCAAGAATGTCCTCTCATTAATGCTGTCAGATTTTCCTTCTCTTTGGTACATTTTCATTATCTGTGAATGGGATATGAAAATGAAAGTTTCCTGTCATATTTTTAAAGAAATAATTGAGCCTTCTATTATACTTCCTGCCCAAACCACTGAAGAGAGGATGTGCACTCTTCCCTGTCATGCTCCCAGGGTTTTTTAACTCTCTGTTGGCTAGTGGATATCTAAAAGCTGTTTGAAAAAGGGAATTTTGTTGTTGTTTTTGTTGGTTTTTGAAAGAGACAAAGGGGGTGTATCTGAAAAGTTGTTTTCCTCATCAAGGAGCATAGGAACTAAAGCCCATCTACATTTCGGTTAAAGCAGGATGAGGAGGGGTTTCACTCTGTATCAGAGCTGACCTGCTCATGTTACCTTGTTCCTTTCACACGAGTGAGTGGTCCCCATCCTTTGAGCAGAAGATCCCCCAGCTGCTCTCCTGTGTGCAGCAATGGTGTTAGCCCTCAGGCCTGCATGCTCACTCTGTACGCATCCCAGTGTACTTTCCCAAAATTTAGAGATCAATGCAGTACATTTTCTAAACATGCACATGCAGGGGAAAGTCCATAGTCTGCAGTCCCAGATTTGCCTGTTTCATCTTTGAGGAGGATTGCTAGCCCAGGCTTCGTCTGAGTATGAAAAATCACGTCTCGTCCGAATCCGCCATCCCATTTGGACTTGTCAAGCAGGCACATCAGCGTGCTGCCAATGCCCTGGCTCCAAAGAAGCCCCAGGAGTTTGCGGTGTTTGCTGTAAGGCAGAGCCTGATGCTCCCTCCCAGGAGGGCAGTGCTGGGATGCTTGGACAGCCCTGTCCCTCAAGCTACTGCTGTTAATGGCTCCATTTCACGAGCTCTCACTTCAGCTGCAGTTATGAAAGCTAGTAGTATGTTTCCTGACTCAGCTGGCACCAAAAACGATGGAAATGACTGTGCCTTTGACTGCACATTCTGTTGGGAGTAAGTGTCTCCTGGTGTCTGGGTGGATTATGGAAAGCGTACTACCTCCTCCTGCATTTGATATTTCTGGGGAAGCAACTGTGTCCAGGACATCTGACAGGACCAGGGAGGGGTGTCGGTATGGCAATATCATGATGCTGCTGAAGAACCACCACAAATTTAACGGGACTTCACTCGTCTGAAGCTGATGCTGGCAAATGCTGTGCATATTGCCCGATGGTGAGCAGCACACTCAGTCCCCAGGAATCGTAGGAACTACAGCATAAGGAGGTGCTATGGTAGGGAGAGGAGAAGGAGTCTGTTTTCTTCTTGGCTTGCTCTGAGCACTGTCAGGGAAATAGATGGGTACAGAGAAAGAAATTTGTCAGCTGAAATAGTTTAATTTAATCTGGAACAGACAACCCAGAGAAGCTGTGGAGTCGCTCTCACTGGAGATATTCAAGAACTGTCTGGATGCAATCCTGAGCAATGTGATCTAGGACAGCCCTGCTTGAGAAGAGAGATTGGACCAGATGATCCACTGTGATCTCTTCCAATCTGACCCATTCTGTAGTATTCTGGAATTATCTGGTACACCTGCTGAGTATTACGCATGAGGAAAGAGGGGGTTCTCCTGGAAAATAGTTGGAAGAGCTACACCTCTTAGTCATTACTACTGCTGTCTTCAGTGCACAGACAATTTTCTTTCTTAAAGAAGAAGACAAAAATCAGACAAAATAAATGTTTCTACAAGGAAAGGGATCCTCAGTTAATCTACTTCACCATCTGCAGGAGTTCTGGCACCACTTGCCCAAGGTGGGAATGTGGGAAACTCCTCTGGGGCATCTTCTGTGCTTCTGTGCCCAAGTGTGAAGCCCAGACCAGGACACTCTAGAGAACTGTGCAGCTCCTTCTCTGTAATTATCAGAGAAATTAATGTCAGGGGTCTTCTGAACTGCCTGTTGATGTTCTTTGTTTAACTGAAATTCCTGCCATAGTTTTGGGGTAATCTGGAGTGCCACACCTGCTGCTATCCCTAAGGAGCATGGGACAGGAGAAACTCATGGACAGGTTGGTCCAGCATTTTGATCAGCCCCTAGGGACTGCTGCTCTGGCAGATATGGCTCTGTTTTAGGTAAGAGCTGTTAATACAAAGCAGGAGAAAGTAAGGAAGGAATTTAAAAGTATATCTTAAGTGCAATATGGGCAAGGAAGAACAAGATTTTTAATGACAAATTAATAAAGCGTAGATCCACTGAGCAAGGAAATAAAACAGAGTAGGCCACAGAGAGTGGGACTGTCTTAGGTCAGTGTTCCTTGGAGCAAACCTTGTGCTTTTATTTGAAAACAAGTAGGGAGAAAAAATAATAATTAGAAAATATCTAGTAGGGGTGATATTTGTATTGTTGGGCAGACTAGCCAATTGGAGCAAAAATGGTTTATTTTTCCAAGGTGTCAATGGCATGTGGGGCAGAACAACACACCAGCAAACCCACGGAGGTGCATGGCGCTGGGTGGGAGAGTGGTGCTGCTGGCAGGCATGGGGAGAGGGACAGCACCTTCCTTACACGTGTCACATACGACTGTGGTATTTGTGCTTGTGGCAGAAATTCACATGAGTTGTCCTCCCCTCTCAGCTGGGAGGTGGTTACTGACTGACACAGCAAAGCCAGGGGTCACCCCTACTGGGGATGAGCTCCTGTGCAGGTAACAGCACAGTGTGGGGGCCTGATGGGCTGGTACACACAGAGACACAGCATGGCACCCCACAGTGCCCCAGCACAGCCCAGCAGGCAGGCACTAACCACGCTCTGCTCTTGTCACCCAGAGCAGGGACAAGCTACCCTACTGGGAGAACGGAACAGGGAGGAAGGAGGCCTGGCAGAATGGCTGGCATGGCTACGACAACGAGCTCATGAACATGAGAGGCTTCTTCCTCGCATATGGACCAGGTACAGCGCCATCATCCCTGGTGTTCCACTTCCCCTGCAGCCCCATAGTCCTTGCCCCTGCATCCCTGCAGCCCCTGGCATATCAGGACCCTGATGTAGCACTCTGCGACACCCAAAAATTACAAATAGATGGCAGGATTTCCTCACAGTGTAAGGTTTGTTGCACTGCATCTATTTCAGAGCTGAAGAAACAGGGCAGAGAGATGTGAAGGGATTTAGTCAGCCTCTCTCTGATGTCCCAGTGCAGTTACTATCTATTTGCCCTGTTTTCCTAAATTTTGGCCTAAACTTTCAATTCTATTTGAAACACATGAATCCTGCTTTTGTTGAGGGATTCAGACTTGCTACTGCAGGGCACTTTTTTTGGGAAGGTTGCAGCATACCTCACCCACCTGTCTGATGAGCAGACACAAAACTCCTGGTTTCCATTTCATCAGGCCCTTTAAACAGGGCAGAGCACCAAGCTGCAACTGCAGACAGGAGTGAAAGCAGAATGTTCAGCACAATTATGTCAGGCTATTAAATCTACCAAGCACACACAGTAAAGTAGCTCCTGTACTTAAAAATTCAGGGCTCTTTTTAGTTTTTGGACTAAAATTGGTCTAGAAGTAAAAATAATTAATAAAACTGTTTAAAATATTTTTGCTGAGCTATGTTGTAAATAGTATAACATGCCGCATCCCATCCTGGTGGGTAAGCCCCAGGAAAAGCAAAGGAGCCCTTGCCCTGTAGCACCCCACATGCCGGGGTCTGAGCCCCAATTGCGTGATGCCAACTCCTCTCTTTTGCCTGCAGATTTCCGATCCAACTACCGAGCGCCTCCCATCAGATCCGTGGATATTTATAACATCATGTGCAGCCTGGCAGGAATACAGCCACTGCCCAACAATGGCTCCTGGTCCAGGGTGGAGTGCATGCTCCGAAACACAGCCCCCTTGGCACCGCTCCCCCCGTGTAGCAGCTGTGTCCTGGCACTAGCTCTGCTCTCCCTATTTGCCAGGCAGATCTCCTTACTGTGATTCCTGAACAATGTCTGTCAGTGTCACCAGCAACTCTATCCTTCTCTGTTTGTTTTTTTAAAGTTCTTCATTTCAATAATAGCTTCATTAATATAGTGCTGTCTCCCACTCCTCCATTGTGCTCCACCAGGCATGAATCTGACCCATCCTGCATTTACAATGGTTTTAACAAGAAGCCAGGTTTTGTGCTGCTCCAAACACAGCCAGGGACGATGGTGTTGCTCACTTAGATTTACAGCACTGGCAAGGAGAGCAGAGTTGGCTGGCTATCCACAAAGTTTTCTGGTGGGTGCACATGGGGATCCCTGAGCATCAAGCACATCTCACCCCAGCATCTTTCACTGAGGAGCTCATCTTGGCTCCCCCTGCTGAGAAGCCCAGGAGTGGAGACCGACCTCTTTGCATTTAGCTGGGTTCATCCTGATTCACCCCTTCATCTCCAGCTCCATCAGCAGCAGAGCCCCATCTTCTCCTCACAGCACCAGCCAAGCCCTGTCTACACTGACCCAGTCTTCAAAGAGCCAAGAGCTTTGCTGAGTGAGCATAATGCCAAGAGAGGTGGGTCAGCAGGAGAGCAGTGAGAGCATCCTACTTCTCTCAGCCCTTCCTTCTTCATTTTCACCAACATGAGTACTGGCTCTGCCCATTTCCAGGGCCAGGCTTTCCTCGTGGACCACAGCAGTGGGGAGGGCTGGGAAAGGGGAGAGTGACAGAAATCCTCCACTTCAAAGCCAGTGGGAAAATGAATAGACATCTGGACACACAAGGGTCAGGAGAACACAGGATGAGGAAGCCTGGCATTTAACAGCCTCTCTGCTTTTCCTGGTGAAGATAATATCATCTGCTCACGTTTTGATGTTTTATACCCATTTGCATTTCTGAAGGTTTTTCAACACTTACTGCTCTTCTGCCAGCTCTTGCTCTTTATACCTCTGCCTGGTGACCAGCACATTTTCCTTTATTCTGCAGCAGGGAGGGAGGTCTACACTGACAGATCTCCTACCCTCCCAGCTAATCCTAGTGATTATTTCCACCATGGGCTATCAAGCACAAGCAAAGGTGTAACAGCAAAGTTAAATTAAACAGCAGGAGAGGATAGAGCTGTAGCTGGAGGTGCCTTTGGGAGTGCACAGCGCTTTATCTGATATACCTCTGAACCAGGAGCTTTCAGCAACAAACTGCCTTTGAAAGGATTGAGGTGCCTCCCCATGTAAAACAAACCTCTAGGACTTACTACTCTTCTGGATCCAGCATCAAGCACGATCTGGGTGTGTGTGGTACAGTACTTTTAAGGGTGAATGATTACACTGGGGGAAAAAACCCCAAACACCAAATTAAACTTGACAAAAGACTTCTGTAATAGCTGTAAAGATTTATGTAATGTGTTTTTAAAGCTCAAGTGAACCATCAAATCAATTGGGAAAAAAAATGGAAAAAATTAGTCTTTGTTATTAGACTGTTGAGTATAAAAGGCAATTTAGTGCTTTCGAAGCATTTGCAGTAGCTGTAAAACAAGCACCTATTGTTCAGAGTTCCCTGTTGCTCTTTAATGGACCAGGCTCAATGAAATTACTGGAGCACATTTTTAAAGAAAAAAAAAATCAGCATACAAGATAACCAAATTAGTAAGTTTTGTCTGAAAATCAACAGGATAGATGCCACTGGTGCCTGCTAACCTCTCCACAACCTGCCATTTTAAGTCTTACCCGCAAGCAGAACCCAAGGTCTTCTTACAGAAAAAACGTTTCTAAAGGTATAAGGGTATATTCAGCTCTTCAGTTACACAAACAGAAATTGAAAATGACAAATTGGGTCCCTTGAGTTGTTCCACAGATGGGCCATGATCCATGAAACCAACTGATCCTTGTGAGTACTTTGTGTAACTAATTTTTGTCAGTGTCCACATGCAAATACTGAAGGGTAAATCCAATTGCAATATGATTTGTTTGACCTTAATGTCAGCATTGTGTGTATGGTAAAAGATACTTGGTCTGTAAAAGGAAAACCTGATGGCAGACCTTCAAGAAGCTCACTAGCTTTAGGAGAACTAGAGCTCATTATTTTTTGAAAAGTGCATCTTTCTTCCTCAGAAATGTTGTACCTCTGAATCAGTTCACGTTCTCATTCAAAAATCAAGTGTCTTACTTACAACTCTCGCCTATTTTTCTGTATACTATGCAATGGAGGTGGGTGTATTTTAAAACCTATTTCTGAATGATGTTTTTATACAATGACTGATTGTGAATGAGTGAATAATTCTAAAAATGGTGTTAGAATAAACACATCTTTGTAAATACTGTAAGATTTTTGAAGAAAAAACCAGCCCCAAACCTTCCCTTCAACACTTTGCCTTTCTTGTCTAATTGCTGCATCAACGTGTGATAAACAGTGTTTGAAGCTTGTGCTGATTAATTATCAGAAAGACGAATGATAACATTGTTTAGAAATGGCAAAGTTGTCAGCATGTAAATTCAGGACATTAAATGCATCACACGAGATGACGTAGCTTGTATATGCAGTCCTTTTTTCCAGGTGTATTTCATTGTTTAAGCTTTTGAACATCCATTCAGGGACATGTAATTCCCACTAGCCAATGGACACAACAAAACCTTTTCACTTCCAACAAGAGAGGTGAGCCCTGGATGCTCTCTCCAGACCCACTTCTCTCAGCCCACTGTGTCACCATCACATCAGCTGCTTGCACAGAAATTAAGACCGTTGTCACTGGTATGAGGGTGCAGTAGGTTCAGGCTTTCCAAGCCCCCTTTCCCAGTGGGAGATGGTGCAAATGTCAACAAGACCTTGAAAACAAACGCTACAGGCCTCAAGGACAAGGGGGCCCTACTGCAGTCTAAGCTCCACAAACCAACAATGTCCATGAAGAGACAAATTTAACAGAAATAAGTCTCCAAGCCTACTCATTAGAATTTACCTTCTTTTCCTTACATTAGCTGACCACAGAGCAGGGAGTGGATGATGACCAGTGCAGGTATGCCAATAAGTCCTTTAATTCACAGCAGGACTCGCTCTGAACCAGTAGCACTGCCAAGGTCTGCTGGAGATGCTCCCCTAATGTTCCATGAACATGGGTCCCCAGAAAAGGAAAGTGCCTAGGGACTGTATGCACAGGAATAAGTCTCAGCCAGCTCACCGTAACAGTGCCAAAAGTGGCAATTTCACAGCTAAATAAGGTGAACCTTTTTTATCAATGATCTTGGTAGCCATGCAAATGGTATGGCTGGCCAAGGCTCAGCGGATGAGCCCTCCAGCATCCCTCAGGATGCAGCTTGCATTGCCTGCACAGACTGCAGCCTCATGGAGACACTTTCCCATTGGCCCAGACACCAGCCTGCACCCTCCACCAGTAGAGAGACTTCACAAACAAGGGGTGAATGAGAAGATTTTGCAGTGCTGGTCATCTTCCCTGTCTCCTAACTAATACATCACAATATATCACAGAACCACTGAGTATTCTGAGTTGGAAGGGACCCACAAGAATCATCAAGTCCAACTCCTGGCCCTTCACAGGATCATCCCCAAGAGTCATACCATGTGCCCGAGAGGATTGTCCAAATGCTTCTTGAATTCTGTCAGGCTTGGTGCTGTGGTATCTGTCAGGTGTTAAACCATACACCTCAGGGGGAGGCACAGACCAAATGAGCTCTGGCCACTGGGAAGTAAAAGGCATTGGAAAAGCTTCATGTAGTATTTCCTCACCTTCTTTTCCCTGTAGGGTTGTGGCAGAGAGGGCAGGTTGCAGCAAATTCAACAGGAAGTTTTAAAGAAAACATGGCCTAATGAAGAAGAAGGTTTGAAACCCTGCATTTTAGCATAAGAAGTTTTTAACAGCTGTTTTAAAAGACAACTTTCACACACACAGAAAAACATTTTTTGTGTAAGCACTGAAACACACCTAAGTTAAGGGAAGGTTCAAAAATAGGAACATTTCAGAATTACAATTGACTGGACACAGTAATTCTCAAGCCTCATAGAGATGAATTGTATGGTTATATGGACTGTATGGATTATTCTGATATTTCAAATACACGGAAATTGCTATGGACTTAAAAAAGAGTATGACGTTATCCCAAATCTGTATCAATTACACCAGTTCAGCTCTGCAAGCCCAATTTCATCAGAAAAAGACTATGAGTTGCCAGGGAGCCTGCCCTGGTCACTCCTTACCCCAGGAAGGCGTCTGTCAGAGATGCAGGGAATGCCTTGCTGCAGCCACACCACCACACGAAGGTTGCTGCCCCGGCTGGCATGACAGGACCTGTCGTTCACAGGGCCTGCAGATACACTCCAGGGTGGAACACACCCGCCAGCAGCAGCCCTGGAACAGTGTGATGTGCTCCATTGGCTCGGAAGGCTGGGGCAGCCTGGGAACAAGTAGAGGCAGGACAGGGGAAAGGCCCAGTGGGCCCTGGAAATGGAAATCACAGAACAGCTCAGGTTGGAAGGCACCACACTGGGCCATCTGTTCCAAGTTCCCTGCTCAAGCAGGGTCATCCTACAGTACATGGCATAGGATTGTGTCCAGTTGGTTCTTGAATATCTCCAGTACTGTTCCAGATTGTCCAGCGCTCAGTCACTGCACAGTAAAGAAGCTCTTTCTCGTGTTCAGGTGAAACTTCCTGGGCATCAAGTTCTGCCTGTTGCCTCTAGTCCTATAGCTCAGCACCATGAAGAAGAGCCCGGCTCCATTCTCTTGACACCCTCCCTTTGGATACTTATAGACATTCATGAGGTCTCTCAGTCATCTCTTCCCAAGGCTGAACAGGCCCTGCTCCCTCAGCCTTTCATCATAAAAGAGATATTCCAGTCCCTTGATCATCTCTGTTGCCCTCCACTGGACCTGCTCCAGGAGCTCCATGTCTCTCTTGTACTGCGGAGCCCAGAACGGGACACAGATTTCCCCACACGCTTCTTCTCGCCCTCGCTTGCCCATTTTTCGTGTGGACAGCCCGCAAGGCAGGGGCGGCGACGCCGCAGCCCCTCAGGGCCGGCGGGAGGAGCCCCGGGAACCCGGCCCGGCCCGGCCGCGCCGCCTGCCGGCCTGCCCGCAAACAGCGCAATTGGGACAAAAATGATCCTTTCGTTTAGTGAGGAGAGTAAGGATTGGGAGTTTTCCTTCCTTCTGTGTCTCTTATGGCAACTTTTCCTCTTTCTGCCCTTTAATTCTCCCTGTTAACCTTTGCACTATGGCTGATTTCTCCTCACCCCAAACCTGCTGCTTCCATGTAGCACTCTCAGCCAGCTTCCCTCCTGCTCCTGTTTCCGCAGGAGGATGAGTGGGCACAGCAAGACCTTCGTGTGTACGTGACCCTAAATGATCCAAGAGAGGAACCAGCTGGATGTATGCCCCACTCTTAGAACATGGGCTGCATCTCAAGCTGCCTCTGTTGTCATTAAAGCCTGATCCCACTGGTGGGAAACAAAATACATAAAAGCAGGAGGAAGGGGGGAGAAGGGAAAGTGACACAGCTCTCTCCTACTTGTGTCCACTTGCATCTTGGCTCGAGGTTGAACGCAGAATCCCTGCGTCAGATGTCCCAGCACTGCCACACTGGGAACTCTGAGCTTTAGTCAGCACAGAGAAACTCTGACTAAAATAGTCACAGATAGCAAAGAAATGGTGCGGAGGGATATGAAGAGTGGGCTGGGGCTGGGGGTGTGGGGGGTGGAATTCAGTTCCCACTTTCCACACCAGCACAGATCAGGGCTTAGCTGAGCTCCGGGGAGCTGATTTTGATTCTCCCTTGGTAGCAACAAATGAGGCATTTTAATATCAGGATTGTATCCATCTTCAGGAGCAAGGGGCACCAGAGCATGCACAGATGTTCCTCTGTCCCTTACCAAGGGGTTGCAGGCAGCCAGCCCCAAAATGTCAGCATTCTCTGCTGGGACCATGTGGGTATTTCCCACATGACCAGTTTTCTGTGGCTGCCAGAGTGGGCACTGACAGCTCTTGGGCAGCCTTCTGTTTTTCTCAAGAAATTAATAATACACAAAAACATTACTCATCACTTAGATATATTGTTCAGTGAATATTAATTAAGCCTCAAAATTGGCTGGAGACACTGTCATTGCTTCCTTGCCAGACAGTAAAAGGAAGGCTGAGGTGGCATCAGCTGTTGCAAAGGCTTTGGAACAGAGGTCAGGTTTGCAGGGGATCATCCACAATCCCTGCTGGACACCCAGCCAGCCTGCTGCTCTCACTGGGCTGCCTCCATGCAAAGGCTCCTGGCCACATAAATGTGTATAACTGGCTCATGTGTCCATTAGAGGCAGTCTTAATCTTTCTTCAGTGGTCCGATGTGCTGCTCATCCTACATCGCTAGAACAACCAGTGCTTTGGCATTCACCGTATCCCCTACTGAGGTTGGTTTTACCCCTGCAGGACATGACCGTACCAGGTGGCTCAGCAGGAGCCTGCTTCTGATTTCTGACAGGTGCCTCAGATTCCTGGGCAGAAGGAGGCTCTGAAAAATTCAAAATTAATTTTTTGAAGGGCTTACTAGCCTCCCAATGTATCCATCCATCCATCCATCCATCCATCCATCCATCCATCCATCCATCCATCCATCCATCCATCCGTCTGTCCGTCTGTCTGTCTGTCCATCCATATATCCATCCATCCATTTGTAAATTGCACTCTCCCTTGATACTCTTTCCATGTACTCCATACATGTGGAGCTTTGGGGTGCAAGACTTTGTTTCCTTGCTTGCCAGACTGGCAGCAATGTGGTTTTTAGCTTACAGATCACTGATTGTCCATGAAAATCCTAGGGCTGAAAGAGGGGCAACCCCACTGACCATATTCCAACTGAGTAGATTCTGTAAGAGAGAGGGAAAGCACCCCTTGCCCATCCATGGAGGGATTCTCCAAGCACAGATATAACAAGGAAATAATTTTGGGCTTAAAAACTATGATTTTAAAGCAGCCTTCAAATAGCAGCTGTGAAAGAGGACCAAAAAAAAAAAAAAAAAAAGAAAAAAAAAAGAAAAAAAAGCCTAATTTTTTTTTGGTGGAAAATTCAAGCCGTTTATGAGCTGGATTATACAAGATGCTTGCTTACACTGCAGCAGGGGTGGTGTGGGATTACCTGAAACATCCCCTCCTCCCTTAATCTCAAACGGTTCCTTACAAGAACACTTCTGACAAAGAGAAATAACTATTTTTCCCTCTCTAAACAGAATAAACTTGTGAGAGCACCAAGCTTTCTTTGCTTTTCATACAACTTCTTTCATCAAGAACAAATGGGATGAACAAACCCAAATCCTACCGACAAGAAGATATTTAATATCCATAATGTGGTGAGCTTTCCAGCAGAAGACAGACTCTGTTTAATGCAGAAATAGCTGAATGCAGCCTGTAAAGGCCTAGCAATTAATCACGCACTTGAAGAAATACAACACGCTCATAGAGGCTGAATTTTAAATGCTTGCTGCTCCAGTTTGGACAGTGACAAATTAAGGCCCTCACAAAAGCAGGTGTGGCTCTTGAAGAAGCCCTCTGAGGGCAATTAAAAATGGGAAACCAGCTGGTAACTGTGCAGATGTGACAGCTAGGGCAGCTCAGGAAATGAATACAAAGGAGGAGGATGGAGGAATAAATGGTGGAGCTGAGGCAATAGAAACAGGACCTGCTCTCCACAGGTGAGGTGCCTGCTCTCCATGGCAGGTGAAGTGCCTCTCATGTGGGATGGGCAAAGTGGTGGCAGCCACACATCCCCATTGCCCTGGAGAGCTGACACAGACATGCTCCAAATGAAGCCCTCACTGAAGGGCTTACAAATTCCTCATCATCTCTCATGTATCAGAATTATTTTCTGTATTTTCAGTGGGGAAAACTACCATTTTCTTGACTGATTCAGAACAGTGAACACTGGAGACAATGAACTGACCGGGATCAATGAAGCACTGTATGTGAAACCTGGGTGGATATTACCTGTTGGATCGGAACTCATTGAAGCTGATTTGGGAAAATCCACCCTTGATCTCATCCCTTGCCTTTTCCATCACAGGGTACCACAGGCAATTTCAGATATGCCCAGACCATCTGCTTCAGACATCCTTGAATGCAGCTGTCCCCTGGGCACCACGGGAAGCTGTGTGACACACAGAGCAGCAGCTCCTCTGGTTTTTGGTTAGAAGGTAGAACGACTTTCCTCGTAAGTAAGTTGGAAGGAGAAGATGGGACACTAGTCCCATCTAGACTAGGTGGGACACAGCTCATGGTGCCAGGGAGGGCTCTGGGGGGCTGCCAGCCTGCCAGGCACAGGAGCCATGGGACAGCAGAACAATAGAGCTGAGGAGCTTTTTAGGTTTCCTTTTCTACTTTGTGGGCTGGATGTGTCCTCCTTCTCCACGGGGCAAGGCAAGCGGACAGACCCCCACAGAGGTCCCTCTGTGGACTTGGCACCTCTGTTCTTCAGGTGGGTTACCAGGGTGGCCTCCTGCACTTGCGTCATGATGGACAAAGTGACTCCTGCCCCTCTCCTCCTTGTGGTGCCAACCCATAACACCCTGATGCTTCTGCCACAGATTTCATCTGACCTCTGCCTCAACCCAGAGTTCCCTGGGGATTTCCAGCACTCCTTTAGAAGAAAAGAAAAAAAAATACTGTATTTTCGAGGTTAAAAAAGAAGAGAAAAAGCAAAAAAGATGATTACTGTTTTACTGAGCTCTGACAGGGTCATGCTTTAGGTGAGTGTTACAGCTGGACCAGTTACAAGTATCTGAAAGTCATCACCAGCTTGTGTCATGGAGAAGCACGTTAAACTGCAGCAGCTGGATGCCAAACAGGACTTCTCTGGCAAGTTCACTTTGGGCCCGAGCCAGAGGCTTGCACTAAACTGGACAGAGAAGAACCTCTCCCTCAGCACAGCCTCCCCATGATGGGGGTGAGTGACAGCAAGGGGCTGGGGCCCCACAGCTCTTCAGGGAGGAAGCTGAGACCAGGGATTTGGTTCAAGGCTACTGAGCAAGGAACAGCAGTGCGGAAGGAAGAGGGGGACCTCACTGTGGAGGCAGGGACATCTACCAACTGCGATAGCCAGAAAGTCAAATGTCCCTCTCTGCTACCCTTGTCCCTGTCATTGCCCGTGATCCTACGGCACACCTAGCTCGGAGGTTTGCACTTCTGAGTCCTCAAGTTTGCAGTCGTGATGGCTGCTCCTGGCAGTCACTGACCAGTGGTGCATGTGCAGTGTGTGCAGGGTGGAAGCATAGCGACAGAAGGCTCCAGGTACATGGGTCATGGGATGGAGTTTGTATTCACACCCCTCCCACAGTGCACAAGCTGCCCGGTAAAGTTAATTACTTAGGTCCTCATTTTCCAAAAACCCAGCTAATAGGACCCAAAAAGGCTGTAGTGCTGTGGCTCTGCTCCTGATGTGCATCCTCTGGCACAGAAGTTTCATCAGCAAGTGGGGCAGCCCACCTGTGCTGAGACCGAGTGACTGCAACTAGAACCAAAGCACGGTGTGTGCGGGCAAGCAGGACAGCCCTTGCTGGAGCGCAGCCCTGCTTGCAGCTAAAGAGCCAGTGCTGGTGTGCCTTTTGATTTCTGCATGAGGAAAGCCCATATCCATAGGAGAAGCCACTGGCTCTTGCTTGTCCTCGCACTACTGGTACACCACTGAACACACGGGAAGCTGCTACTTCTGCAGCTTCCTGCCAGCGTGACCCTATTTGGCACTTACAAGGCAACTGGGCTAATTTTACCAGCAACAAAGCAGAGGGACAAGAGGAGAGAGATTGAGAGAACTCAAAACAAAAGGCTTCAGGTTTCCCTAAGCAAACAAGCAGGCCAGGTATGTAACTATTTCAGTGCATGCACAGTCATGTTGGTAAATTTATTTGTCTTTGCTTACTTTCACATAGCTGGCAGAACAGGGTTAGGTTTTATGTGCTTATTAGGATGAGAGAAAAGAAAAAAGATGTAAAAAAAAAGTACTTGGGATTTCCCCTTCCCTGTCCCCATTCATCACTTCTGTGACAGCTGGGCTAAAAATACTTTGCTAAACATGAGGACCTACAGGCATAGAAGGAAGTTGCTTATAAATGAAAGCTCAGCCATCTCCACACAAAACCACAGGCAGTTATCAAAGCCCCAGCATCACTGACTGCTCAAAATCCTTCTCTCTTGAAGTACCAGCTACAGTGAACAGCAGTGTCAGAGCCATGGGCTCCTTCCCTGCAGTTTAGGAAAGGCTAGTAAGTAGAGGCCACACTCTTCATATCCATTCTGCAAAGCAGAGCTGAATAAATTGCTTTTTAAAGCATTCACCTGAGGCCTTGTTTGATGCCCTGAGGAAGACAGATGTGACCCGGTGTTCCAGTGCAGTTTGGGGTTTTGTTCTTCTCTTTGAGCCCTCAGATCAGAGACGCTGGACAGAAAAGCACATAGTCTTTAAAAAAAAACAGGAGCAGCAGTCAAAAGCAGAAAGAGAACAGAAAGGACTAAAAAAGTGGGGGCATATTTACATTCCTAAACATTTTTTAAAATTAAAAACCTGCAACAGCATGGTCTGAAGGGAAGTGCTGACAGGAGCACCTATCCTGAAGCAGCTGACCACCTTTTCTTCTCTAAGATGAGCAGAGAAAGTGAAGGGAGAAAGACACTCTAGGATTAGGATGACCTTTTGAGAGGGGAGGATGAGAAATGGGCCAAAAGAACATTCATGTCAAGTAACATGTAGGGGAAAAAAAAACCCCACCTGAAGGGGAATAAACGTCAAAAAGAAGCAGAAGATGAGGGGTTTCAATAGAAGAAGGATATTATAGAAAGTAAGTTGTGAGGAAAACAAGACTTAAAAAAAAGCAGTTGAGAGGCTGATGGAGAAAAAATCTGGAGAGAAGATCTTTCAAAAAAGTTATAGGTGTAAGATACCTGGAGATACAGAGGGATGTAAATCTACTCAGTGCTCTCAGCAGAAAGGCATGACCGAACAGCAAGGGAGTACTTCTTCAGCCAAGCAGTGGCCCAGATTGATCAAGCTCTTCAGTCTACCTGTCAGCAGAGTAAGTACAAAGAGGAATTCAAGCCAGGCTTCCAAGCAAGTTTTAAAGTGCAAGGTGTGGTAACTTTGGACAACAGTAGTTTCTTTCTAGGTAATGAATGATTAGCCTAATTTAGCACCTAAAATACAAGCACACCGTAAGGATAGAAACAGAAACAAAGCACTCTGTGAGGGGGAGATAGTGCTTGCAAACTTCTCCAGTAATACTGAAAAGGCCTTGAAAGTCTGAGTTTACCAAAACCCAAAATTGACTTTGCCTATGCGAGGCACTAGGTCAGTGCTGGCATAAAACCCTAACCAAATCCTGTCTGGCTTTGGGTGTTTTCCTCCCTGTAATTCAAAATGCATGATTTCATGGAGATGGATTACAGTGGGAGCAGCTGGATGAAGGGAATGAGCAAAGACTATAAAGAGCATGGTCGTAGTATGTGCCACCAGCAGGTGACAAGCCAAGGTGCTTAAGACAGCACCTATTTCCAAGAGATGCTGCTTTGTTTTTTATCTTGTAAGTGTTGTAAATTCTCATAGCTGACCTTGGCAAACAGGAGTTCTCATGGCACAGCTCTGGCAAATCTCCTGGACCCTAAACTTCCTCCAAACCTTCTTCCAGGTGGTGGTAGAGGGTTGGAAAATGGCACTTGCATGTTACATTGTCCACTTGGGCCCTTCCAATCAGCAGCTATCAGCTTTCTTGAAAAACGTGAAAAAAACTCCTTGCTAGAACCATTTCTCTTGAGTGTGTGCACCACGTCCTCCTTTAGCTCATGAGGATGGAGAGGAGAGGAAAAGAGGGATTTGACACCTGTTGCCCTTGGCATCAGGATGTCCTAATGGACTTCCCATTTCCTGCACCTTGGGTGCATCTCAGCTGGGCACTCAGTGGAGATCACATTCCCCCTGCAGCTGTCAACTCACGTCTCATCCAAACCAGGAAAAAAAAGATGTATTTTCTCCCTTGCACTCTCACTTAATGGCCCAAAGAGCTTTTATAAAGCATAGGGGAACACAGCAAGTTGTTACGATGTTTGTTTCTCTTAGATTTCTGGTTTGTTGTGCAAGGTTTCCTAACTTGGGAAAAGAGGGAGAGAAACAGCATGTTAAATGGAAATAGTATACATATAAATGGAAATAGTTAAACATTCCATTTAACAGCATGTTAAATGGAATAAGTACACTCTCTAAAAACTACCGATGAGTGCAAAGAATCCACTTAGAACATATAACCAAATGTTATTTAATATCTTAAAAAGTAACACAATCCAAAATGGATATTTCACACAACACTACATAAACAACATGAACACAATATTACCATATGGAGGGACTTTCAAATATAGACTTACAAAAATCCCTGTCCTTTTTTTTCCTTTAAATTATTATACTAAGCATGACAAGTAATCATCATTTACAATATGGTACACTGACACAATAAAAACCATGTTACAAATGTGCTGTTATAAATCAGTAACGTTAGGGAAGACATTTCATGAACTGCAATTATTTCATATGAAATACTATACAATATAAACAGAACATCCATCTTGGATGACCTTTACAGCAACCAGAGACCAAGTAATTTTTAAATTTTTTTTCAGTGCAAACACATTTATACAAGGCAGTCTTGGCTGCAAAACTCCCTTCTAACATACAGTAAGTCCCACTTGCATTTAGTAACTCATTTAAACCTAATGCAACAGCCACATTCAGTCACTCACAGAAAATTACCTGCAGAATTATGATCCCTTTAAACTTAAAATCTCCTCCACACATAAAAGTAACATCTGTGCCAATTACTCCAAGGGCCCTTTCATACTTCTGGGTGGGTATCCTTTGGGTGGCTCTCACCGCTATACAACAGGAGGGCAGTGCACCACATGGAAAATCTCCCTTCCGAGGTGGGGCACACTGGCGGCTGTCCCGGATCCCGGCTGGGTGGCTGTGCGTTTCAGCAGGGATTCAGCGCAGGCTGCCCTTCCAGAGCCAGGTGCGTGGCCTTCTGCTCCTTCTCTGCATTTAGTGTCTCGGGGCGGGGGGAGGAACACGGAAACCCTCAGCTCACAACTGAGCTTCAATGGAGTTAACGACCCATTCCCATCTCTCTCAGATCCTCGGAGATCAGGGGAGTTATGCCAGATTTACACGCGCATAACTGAAACCAACGTTTAGAGCGCCACTATAAAAGAAGTGTGATAGTCCCGTTTTCTTCTAGCACCAGCTTGGCTTTTGGTGGGTCCACTGCATGTGCCTCATGCAGTAATGATGCACTTTACTTATGCTGGGGGGAACATTTTAGATATATACCCTTTTTTTTAAAGAATTTTGTAAAAAATAGAACTTTTCTCTCTAATACTGTACAGTCTTCTTCAGAAGAGCAAAGAGAATTGTAAACTGTGGGTATGACACCAGATTAGGAGTGCTATTTGCTTTCTCAGCACAACAATTTGAACAATTGTGTTGGGAAAAGCACTGCAAAATGTATTCGAAAAACAAATTTTTAATTAACGTAACTGTTTCTAAAACCACTGCTGCCAGTACTTGTATGACTGCAAACTTGTTTTTGGAACTGCTAACCAAAGAGAGTCTGCAGGGCTGTAAAGTAGTTTCTTACTTAAAAAAACTGAATGCATCAAAAGAATAATTTCAGAGTATAAACATGAAACACTTTGGTTAACTGTTAATCTTACTTCAGTAACTTCAAAAAAGCAACTAGTTAATAAGTTAGTCTACAGACTCTTAGCCTTTGCTTTTACCAAGGGGCCGAGACAAAAAGTAGGGTCAGTGAACTCTGCCTACCTCACAGGCAAGTCCTTCAAGACCCTCAGGCAAAAAGGTGTGATTTAAGTGCAAAGTATTATCTGTGTTCATGAGGGCCTCTGAATACTGGTTTGCTTGTTCTCTTTTCTAACAATGACTACTGCTGGCGAGCACTTAAGCCATGGTTTTCATTAAAATATTTGTTTTCCAATACATTTTTATTTTTTTAAGTTGAAAGTTGTTTCGCATATAACAGTCATTTTACGGTGGTGCAGGGAGTCAAATGGCTAATGATCTTTTCTAAATTTTAACTGAAATACTTAAAATGGCAAAATTAGCTCAACTGATGATTGTATATTAATTTGCATACGGATAATGGTACTAGGTTTGCTGAAAGGTGTTCCTAAATCGGGATTTGTATGTAACACGATCTGCTTAGGTTCAACTGCCACTTTCTTCCTTTGGTTTTTGGAAAAATCTTTCTTTCTTCCCTCTTGAAAGGTGGCTTGTTGCAGCTGGCTACTTTTCAAAAGCCAGCTTAATTTTTCTTGGAAACTTGCCCACGTTCTTTGAACAATAGGCACATACCTCGAGTAGGGACCCTAATACTGCTCCCAGCAACGTCAATTAAAGGCTGTTGGTAATTTCTATAGGAGCAAATGTTTTAGATGCACACAATCTAGAGACCAGAGTGCGTATCATTAAAGGAAGAGCTGTTTTAACACCCTTGCCAGTTCAGAGAAACCATGGTGTACTAATGTTGACAAAGATGGAGGCAGAATAGGGCCCCAAGTATCTGAAGGCTGCCAAGAAAATACCCAGAGTGTCTTCTGTTAAACCCTAAACTGTCAATCATATTTCACAGACTGTAGATGTTTCTAATTTACTAAATTACAAATACATTTTCAAGTTCTACCAGGCAGAAATTTTAGCAGTAACTGGGGAGAGGATGGAAGGTTTCATCCTCCCTTTCACTTTTATCCCAATTATGCAGCCTTGTCAAAGTCTTTAAGTGACTCATCTGAAAGCCGTCTTTTTAACATTGTAGAAGGAAATTGTGGCAATGGAAACATGATGACTTCATATGCAAGCTTTGACACACAAGAGAACGCCATGACCTAATGCTTCAAAGTTTCTAACCTTGCTTTGTACAATACACTTTTCATGTTGCTGCATTTCATCAAATTCATGGAGGTAGTTATATGTGTAAAAAAAATTACCATAAAAGTAACATGTTGTATTATAATAATACATATTAAGTGTGCAAAATGCCGACAGATTTGTGTTGACCCTTTACAGTTGAACACAACACAGATTCAACCTAATCTAACTCTGTAAACCTTTAAATTGATACATTAGAAGAATGATAGATAAGCAACCACATAATACAAGGCTATGATTTCATCAAAGGATTAGGGTGACATAAAGCACTCAAGCTCCACTCTCGTGGTTTTGTTACCAGAACCTCAAGATGGAATTTTCTTATTTTCCACTGTTGATTTTAAAAGGAAAAAAAAAATCAAGATTAGAACGTTTCTATTTGAAACTTCTGTTTACATTCCATATTCCAAGAGTCACATTAATATTGGTACAATGCCATGTCAACATTAATATGACATTTATGTTGTCTGCTGGTCTCTGGGAACTTTAGAAAATAACATACTATACAGTTTATAGGTACGTACTATCACATTTTGTTGGAATTATGTCTTCTGTACAACCAGCTGCCTGCAAAAATTCTGATTAGCTTATGACAAACAATTATTTCCCCAGAGCTGAAACCTGTTTCTGCTCTTCACATTTTAATACTGCCATTAGTACTTCAGATCATCACTGTAAATTTTTTTTATCATTTCGACATTTTTATTCACTGAATTGATACATACTACTGATGTCAGAGCTCATCTCAGAAACAAATCACAGTCAGCCACTGCATAGTATATAACAATTCCCCACAAAATCTCTGACTCTACAGTTTGCATGGAATAAGTACGGCTGGAGTTACATATTGAATAATAAGATGCGTCATGCAAAGCATTATATGGTAATTAGAGCACATCTTGGAAGGTATGATAAGGCAAAAGGCTAAAGGCCAAGTGACTTTGATAACCAACCAAAAGCACAATAATTTCCTTTATGTGCACTGAAAGGTCTTATTGCTCCTATGAAATGGAAATTATACACTGAAATCAATGAAAACAGACCTGTGCCTTGACTGGGTATTCTTGGCAGAATTGGAAACTGATTGTGTCCAGAGTTAGAAAGCTGTTTTGTAAGTAAATGAACTATATCTGACGGTGTAACATAAGGCTGAATCTTCAGTAAAGACTTCTGATGACAATAGAGAACATAAGTGAAGCTCAAATGACTTTGTATACAGAGTAATAAATGTCACCAGAACCTGATGAAAATACTGGGGTTTAATATGTACAGTTGGGTTTCATACCTGTGTACTACAAGAGCTAGACAGGGTAAATGGCCCTTTTCTATGAAACAATTTGGGCTGTTGCACATTTTAGTATCTCTGTTATTCTTCCACCAATTTATCTGTTCTGATAAAAAAGTCAGTTTGCTGCACTACCAGGTTGCATGAGTAACAGAGCAGAATGTGACCCTATACCTAAAATTACTCTTGGAGTTTAACCATCTGTAGAATTTACTCTGCAATAATTAGCATAGTACTAATTACATTGGAGTAACAGTTTAGGGAGAGCAATTAGGATGTACCGTGCCTGCAGGACTCAGATTTCTACTGCAAACCAAGTGGACACATTGAATTTCTAGAAACCAAACATGTCCATAAAATGCTAAATTGCAAATAACATCCACTGAATAAAAAGGCCAGAAGTTTATAATTCTCTAAATTTTGTTCTCTGATAATCATTAAACTGTATGCTATTTTTAATAGCCTAATTTAGGCACTCTATTTAATAAGCTACATAAAATAGATTTATGTCCTTCCACTAGAAAGAAATCAATTCTTCAGGCCATACTTGTCATTTATATCATAAAGGATATTTTTGTTTCAAGAAATTAGTTATCCTGATTCCTATATTAATGGCAAGTTGCAATACCAGAAGTGACACAAGAATTAGATTATTTTTAAAATATGTGAATTATACTGAAGACATTTAATATATTTCGTGTCACTCCACATTGTGGCTCCATGACAGTTTCATCTTTCCCTTCCCTCCCCACTCCCCCCTCTATGCAGAGGCCCACCTCCTCACTGGTGACTATGGAAGGTCAAGTAGCAAGTCTCACTAAGTAAACATCTCTCATAGTTTTGAAACAAAAGGAGGAGCTGCCTCCCTACCCACCCTCCATATCTAGGAAAAAAGCAAATTAAAACAAACCCCAAACCTCCTTTTACTTGCTTAACCAGGTATTCGTAAAATTGTGTCACAAAAATGCACAGTGAAAATGACTGATCAGTACTAATAATTCACATATAGCGCTGAGGTCATGACTTGTCATGTTTGGCATTGTTTTTCTTCATGGTGATCCTGGCTCGTTACTTTCAGCAGTGGCTCAGTTTTTGAAGAAAAAAATTATGAACTCTGTAGCAGAGTTTAGCCTCTGACCAGGGGCATCACACATCTGTGGCATTTTTTTAAATGAAGTTGGCAACTGCATGGACATTGAAAATGCAGATTACACTTACAGTGTCTAGACTTTCATATATGTGCTCAGTTACAATTAAGTGAAGCAAAAAGTGTACATATTATCCCTACTGCTATTCTGTTGCTACAGAGCCGCAAATGTGAAAAGCAATACCTTGAAATAAAGATTTCTTTGTTGCCCCTAGTCTACATAGCAGCACAGTTTAAGTAAACACTAAAACTGTGGTTGAGATGCTTGTTTTATTTTTCCCCGAAGATGTAAACATCAGTCCCAGTGTCGTAAACTTTGCTGTATAGGATGAGACAGACGATCTGAGGCAGGCTGACTATCAGACACTAGTGACAGAAGCTTGCAGGCAGTTACCAGGTTTCTGCAGTTTCTCAGCTTCACTCGTGGGTGGGTCTGCAGTGGCTCGGAAGTTGAAGGTTGGGCCTGCGCCACCATGTGCAGGGCTCAGAGCGGGGTTCTGACGTCTGTTGCTTTCAACAATACTTGAAGTGTTGGATGCCAGGCTCTCACGAGTACTGGAACGGAAAAGAAATATATATACACACTCACATATGACATGCCTATATATCTATCAACCAGACAGGAAAGGAGAATAGAGTGTTTTATAATAGGTTTCCTGTGTTTGTATGTAATGTTACATCAATGAATCATCTCTTTTTGACAGTACACGTATGTTCCTCCAAAACGCGTCCCAGGGGTGCTCAGCAGTCATCATACCATAACACAGGTATAGCACTAAGCACAGCTGAAACTGTCACACAAACTGTAAGCTGAACCAGTATCAAGAATCTGGATTTTTCACCCAAGGAAATAGCTTCCATCTTGCACTTGGAATGTGCTAGTTTTCTTTCCGGACTGGTGCAGTTTTGCACAAAGTAGCTTCATCAGATCAGCTCTGTGAACTAGGCAGAGCTAGGACAGCAATCCTATAACACAGCATGCTCTGTTGTCTCCTCTTCTACCTATGTTTTTGTACACAAAATATTAAATAAAAGTTTTACCTTACATTAAACCCACAATGCTTCTAAATGTAACACTTCAATTTTGCTTTACAACTGAGATGATTGCAATTTACCAAGACAATGAGAAATCTTTAACTGCCTGGTCCGTGATCTTGCTCTGAACAACATCTAGTCCTGCTTTTTCATTTAGAAAATGGACAGTGTTCCTTTAGTTCTAATTATAGTTTAACCACAAGAGTGACAGGACACTGAACACTTTTAAAGATTAAGCCTTTTAACGATGCATCTAATTATGAATGCAGAGAAGCCTGTATTTTAGTCTACAGCTTTTAAAAACTCGGCCATGACATACTAAGGCTACTTTTACCAGTACTACTCTTTTTGTTGTCTTTACACTATTAAATAATTTTTGATCTCCAAATAATGTGTGCCTGTTCAGAAACAGATTTGCTTTCAAACAGACATGTGTCCCGCTGGTTATGTATCCTTCACCTGTACCCCTACTTCCTTGTAAAATGACATCATCACTTGCGATGGAGATGTTTACAGAAGACATTTAGAGGACTGAATGCAGTTGTTAAATAAGCACTACAAACAAGGATACTAATGACAGAAGTTTCATAGTCAGTTTAAAGTCAACCTAAATTTACCTGCTACTGAAAGGGGCAGCTCTTGCCTGCCCTGTGTGGACCTGACCCTGCCACATGTTTCTGCTGCTTCCCTGACTAAGCCTTGCAGGCAGCCAGACAGATCAGGGACCGCTCTCAGTTAAATACTAGCCCTAAAGGAAAAAAAAAAAGATTAGTGCTAGCATCAGGGGAAGAGTAGGAATGCACAGCTTTAGATGTGGCAGGGGAGAAATGTGTCAGTGCATGGCATAGGGGAAGGAAAAAATGCTTTTCCTAGCTGTAGGGCAGATTAAAATCTTAAACTGACTGAGTCTGGAAAATCAATGAGGCTTCTAGGAAAACTCTCATAGATCTTTTAAACTGGTCAAAACGGTACTGACATTCTTCTGCCAGTGATTGACTCTTACTGTCCATAGTTCCAAAGAACTATGATGGGTGACACACATAGTAAATCATTTCTGTGAGATGCAATGATGTATGATGCACTTCTCTTGCTCATTTTTTGATTCCTCTACCTCTGCTTTTTAATGAAAATAGATGTAAATCTTAGTTCTCAGAGATTATTTAGTATTGTATCATTCTTTATGGGACCACCAATTCCAGATCTTCAAACATGCTCAACTCTGATATTACAAACTGCCCATTACAACATGTATATGTAAAAACTGCATTGAAAATTTTGCATGCAGAGTAATGACAAAATTAGCTTTCTTTAGGTGACAAAGGATTATATTAGCTCTAAAATAATTAGTATTATACTAGCTCTAAAAATAAAGGAATAAAATTAATCTTGACAACTAACATTTACTATATATAACTTGCATAAAAGCAATGCACAAAATACTGTGAGGCTTTTTCTCCCAGTGATGATTAATACGTTCACACATTTTGCACACAAATACTTTGGAAGTCAAAAGACCATTGCAAATGTCTTTAACTACAGCCATTTCTTTCTAAATTTTTTTACTGTCCTTTCTTTCAATTTATCAGACTTTAGAAATATATTTTTTCTTTTATAATGTGAAATTGGTAATTTTGATTCTCCAAACAATGTTGTACACTTCAGTTTGAATTAAAAGATACCACTTCACCTCAGGAAGCAGAGTTACATCAGCAGTGGAGGCACAAAGAATACACCTGCGGAACATCACTATATGCACAACCTGTTCTTCTATGCTTCCCTAGCCATTTTCTAAAGGACACTGTCAGACCTAGGTGAATCTTACCAGATGGATGCTGGATGGCTATTTTGGACTTCCTGGAAAAGGGCTGTGGAGTATGTTCTTTATTATAAGGTAGGATAATAATAACAGCATGGTACTTTTAGCAAAAGGGCTGAATTCACCCTCAGCTCAATTTATTTTTAAAGACTTATATCAAGGAGTGACGAAAACTCAGAAAAATCATCAAATTTAATAATTTTGATGCAAAGTTCATGAAAAAGCTTTGAAATATCCAGACTATGTGCTGGTCTCACAAAACAAAATACCCTACAGAATGTTTTGGTTTGGGGTTTTTTTAAGCTTACTTTATGTGGCCTTGCCAAAAAACGGTATTTTTTAATAAGCAAACACGAAAATTAAAAAAAAAAAGGATGTGTGGAACACAAACATTGTTGAAAGCTGCTCATCTGTTTCCTTTTTGATCTAAACAAAGTAGTATAGCAGCACTAAATCCAGTATGCTCACCATATCCTGTTTTCTTGATAGCTAAGTTTAACATAAACAGAAATTTTAGCCTTTGTGTAAATAAGTAGGGATGAAAATGCCTACCATTGCATTAATCAGAAACACAAGTTGATATTCAGCTAGCATACAAAGCAGTAGTCCAAGAAGTGATTTTAATGCAGTCGATATCCTATCCTGGAGGTGACTCTCACACTCTGAGGAGTAAGACAGGCTGAGCAAGAAGCAAACACCACAACGTACTCCCCCACAAAAACTGACCGCAAGTATAGCACTTCAACTACAGGAAGAGAACACATTTAAAAAAGAAAAGTGCAAACAGTTTCATACAACAGTTCTATGCGAGAAAGATGTCAGGCATCTGCAGAACAATCAATAACACAAATTCAAAACCTCTCAATCTTCTTTTTTAGGGTGGACTCTATTAGAGGTATTACTTACTCAAATTATTTTTCAAATTTTTTACTCAGAAAAACTATACATTCACTAGATGCCTGCTCTAGTTTGATACAACACTGCAGGCTCACTAATTTCTCTCTTGTCATTAACATCAAGTGGGAGTAACCATCAAATCCAAAGGAATTTCTTTTCAGAGTGACAGGACTTCAACTGAAAATAAAATTTAGTCCTGTGTAGAAACATGAAATCCTTCACATGTCTCTCTGAGAGCCCTTGTTATAGATGTAAAAAATTATATACTTCTGGAATAAGAACACCATTTACAAGGGAAAATAAAATAAGTCACAGAAAACCCAAACCAAAACAAAAACAAAACAAAACAAACAAACAAACAAAAAATACAAAAAAACCCCAATTCTTTTTTTCACATAATACAAAATCAGTCTTGGAGGTTTTATTTTTAAACACAGGCAATAAATAATTTAAGCTTAAGTAAGACACTCCAAGAGAACTACTACTGTAAATTATTTCTGTATTCTTCGAGTCATTGTTCTGAACTCTGATGAGTTGCTATGCAGGCCAAACAAAACTGGTCAAGCTCCATTCCATCAAGGACCTAGGACTGCCAAAGGTCAGAGAGACAAGGAAGAAGGCTCAAGTAAAGGATTCTTAACCTGGAAATGAACTTGTGAAATCTCCAGGGCAGGGAATGCACCAACTCTCTCCTCCCTATACTTGTAAGATTTCTAGCACACTGAGACTTTCACGATGCCCAAGATCCCTGGAACAGTAATTACTAACCAGCACCACCACACGCAAACATCTGGACCCTTTTCCCAAGTATCTTAGACAAGACACCTCTCTCTCAGCAGTGTTAAGTCAGATCTGAAGCTCAAATATCCTGAGCACTTCTAACTTGTAGAAGGAGTGGCTATTCCAGTCTCACCAGTTTGGAATGGTGACCAGGTACACTTCCAAAATGTTTGAAGAAAACAAAAAAAGAAGCCTAAATACAAAACAGCAATTTGTTTTTCTTTTGTCTGAGCCAAAGATTATGCCACCTAGTCATGCCCAGTCTTTCCATTAGTCTTGTTGATGGTATCTTAGAGGGAAAGGGAAGGGAAGAGTTTGCTGGAGCTCTTCCCTTTTATTCTAAAAGCAAACGTAAGTTTAATACCGAAAAAAAAGGTTACAGGGAGGTTTTCAGCAAACAGAAAATGAACTACTACAGAGTCAATGCTGCAAATGGTCATTGGTTTCTTACTGTATGGCAGGAAACCCACACATCTGAACAGAGGATTCCAGAGCTGTAGAAAACACTGAAAATGTGTGAAATTTTTAAATACAGCCCTACATTCTGTCACCAATATCACACACTCATAAAACCATAAATGGAATTTCCTAGTCTGTAAAGCTGCAATGAATGTGACAGTCCTACCGTGGAGAGTTGAACCCGCTGTCCACAGTAATGCTGCTGCTGTCCATGCTGTCCAGGCGGGCTGAGTGGGTGGCTCTCTGGTTGTTGCTATTTTCTGTTTCCTTTGGGGTGAGAAGAGTAAGATTCTTCTCAAACTTTCGCTGCAGATCCCTTTCCTTTTCTCTCTCTAGGAGCCACTGCATCGTACCAACATCATCCCTGTTCTTTTCTTCCTCGGCATTTTTGTTGGTTCCTTCCTCTGAGTCATCATCATCAGATACGTTGTAGTAGTCAAAGGAGGCCTCCTGGTTCCCAGTTGTCTCCTGCTGTCTCTGAGAAACCGGCATGACTTGTGTGACTGAGGTTACCATCGCTTGTTCAAGTTTCTCACATCTGACTGGCAAAGTGTCAGAGGGGGTCTTTTGATGGGGCTTTAGCAGAGGTGTGTTAGACTTATGATAACTATTCACAGAAAGAGTGTTGTGCAGAGGCTTAAAGAGTGTATCCTTGCTAAATATTTCTTTCCTTTTATCAAGGCTGCTTGATTCAGCACTATGGTGTTGAACCAGCCGCCCGTTTGCAATCACCTCTGGAGTTTGGCCAGCAAGCACTGAACCACTGCTTGGGCCCTTTGGGGACTCCTCCTTGTGTACCCCAGGCTCCCTAGCAATATGTTGAGACTGTCTTTCTGTAGGAGTAATTTTTTTTAGCCCATCTGTCCCTGTTAACGTATCATGATCCTCTTTATTCTTTCCCAGTGGTGATGGAGCAGTAAGCACAGTCTCACTGGATGTGTTGCACTGAAAATAGTCATCAACCGCAGATTTTGTTGTGCAGGAGTTGAGCTCACTATATGACGGCAAATTCTCGGCAGGCTTGGCTTGTTCCAATAGGCTACAAGAACTGGGGGTTTCTACACCACCACCAGCTATTTCAGGGATGCAAGTCTCTTTGTAGCTTGCAGATGAAATCAGAGCCCTTTGATGACTGAGAGACTGAGATGGCCTTAAGGTACTATCATCAATGTAGGTTTGGCTAGTTGTTTGGTCATCTGGGCTACAGCCTTCACCTATATCTTCAGGTGTGCCTAAAGTAGCTGAACCCAGAGGTCCCTTGGAATTATCCATGGATCTAGACCTTTCTTTAGCCTTACTGGACCGCTCATTCCTTGATCTTCTATCCTGTGTATGGCTGTGGCTCCGATGGACCTTGGAGTGGGAGCTTCCCCTGGAAGGTTCAGGGAAAGGCATTTCAGTTCTTCTTTTGGCCAGTTCACCAGATACATCCCACTCTGGTGTCATGGGAAAGTGAGATTCAATCATGTTAGGATTGCTGTGCATTATATAATTATCTCCCTTGTGTTCTATTATAAAACAGCCTTCCCGTGGGGATCGAGTCAAGGGATCATAGAACTCGTACTCCCTTTCAGCAGGTATATCCAAATGAGAGCCATCTGATGGGTCTCCTTTGGACACCCGGGTCTTGCTGTGAGACCTTGATTTCCCATGAGACTTTCTGTGATTTCTGCTCTTTTTACTTCGCCCACTGTGGTGAGCTGAAGATCCTGCTTTACTTCGTTGAGCTTTTTCTTCTTCAAGTTTCTTCATTAGTGCAGTGTGTCTCATGACATTTTCCACAGTCAAGTCTGGGTTAATGCGCCTAATAATCTCCATTTCTACCTCTCTAGGTATAGTGGTAGGGGTGTCCTCATCCCTCAGTGGCCACTCCTCTGGAGGAAACTGGGCAGAGAAGTTTGCCAGCTGTTTGGTCTTATCCTTCTTAAAACTTAATCGGAATAATTTGAGTCCAAATTTCTTAGACTGCTTTTCTACATCCTTAGGCTTTGTGAGCGTCTCTGCTTTATATGAAAAATTGACAGTACTTTTACTTTTCTCAGTAGGTGGGACCTGACATAACGAAGGAGGACAGTATGAGTCTTTACAGTCTTTTGCTGATTTCCTCTGTAGGGTAGATGCATGCATGCTGTGCATGTCTTCTCTGCAACAATGGCAGGAGTCGCAGTGGTTTTTGGGTAGTGTTCGGTCCCTGACACATCCCGAGGTGGAGGGAGTTATAGTTCCTTGTTGTGGAGAGGTACATTGAGACCTGTCAGGTATCCTCTCATCCAAATGGTACCATTTACTGTTAGTTCTTATGAGAGACGGTGTTATAAAGTAAGTCTGTGGGGTTACAATGAAATAACCATCCGGAGTTGGGTATATTTTCCTCTCCCGTACAAGCATATTCAAAGTATGGCGAAGGATTTCTGGACTGGGTGTTGGAACTCCTAGAAATGACAGTAAACACATATCAGGAAGTGCACAAAACTGTGTAGGACTCTCTGGTTGCTCCCTCCCCAACTAAAAGCTACTTTTTCCAATGGGCAGGCTGGAATATGCTGAACACACAACTCNACAAACAACTCCAGTAAAGCATTTTGTTAGGCATTCTCTTCTCTGTTTATTTCTCCACTTATCCCCTACATTTCAGACATATCAATTATTAATTAAATAGAAAGGAGGCCATTAATAAAGTGCTAAAAAAAACCCCAAGAACTTCTAGTCACTTCCAATGTGCAGGTGACCTTAAGCTACAAGATGGAATCACTGAAAATCAGAGTGTCAGGGGAAATATGCTACTTTTACTCCTCTTCCAACTAAGTATT
>VYZQ01066062.1:0-11672 GCA_013400655.1 Mystacornis crossleyi
CCCTGGGCAGCCCCTGCCCAGGCTTCTCCACCAGGTCTAGAAACAGATGAGCCTCACTTCACACCAGTCTGGGCGTTCTCTGGAGTCCTGGATTGCCCCTTTGGATGGGGAGAAGTGGTGCTGGAGACAACAGCCAGATCCTGGGATGGTTCCTCCTCACCTGCAGATTCCTTTCAGCAGCCCTGGAGCTGATTCTGCAGCGAGTGAGAGCCACTCCCAGACGCTTGGGATGCCCAAACTTGTCCTGGATTATAGAAGCTTAAAGTATTTGTTGAAAACACTGATTTCTTTGAGTGTGAAAGTGGAATCCCCTGTGCCCAACAAGCTTTTGTGAGCCCATTTAAACATTAGCCAAGCTGAGAATGAAAACAACTTTCACTCTAATAAAGCCAAAGTCGTGAAATTAGACATGCTGTTATTACAAAAGAAAAGCAGACAAAATTAGGAAACAGAAACTTTGTGTGTATCCAGATTAGGAGCTGCCGAAGGCGTTACCTCCAAAGGAGGAATCTTGTTTGTCTTTGCTTTGGTGACTGCTCAGATTTTGGAGAGGTCTCTTGGGGGTGGAAGCCCACTGGGGATTTCACTGTTTATTTTTTAATTTTCTGGCTGCTCCATAATGTGAGAGGCATTTTAGAACAGCTCTCAGGCTTCCCTGGTTCCTCCCCTGATTTGAAGGATCTGTGTGTGTTGTCAGCTTGGATTTACCTGCCTGGTGCCCAGGAGAGTGCCAGTGACCTTGGTTTGTGGTGAGTGGGTCTGTGGGAAGCAGAGGCATTGGGATACTGCAGTTTTTCTCAGGGAGCACTCGGAGTTGCAGTTCCTTGGTGATGTTTATAAACATGCAAATCATGCTGATAAATCCCCCCATGGAAGGTTTTCCTGAGACAGGTAACGGAGAGTGGCCCCAGCCCTGTTTTTCTTCACCACTTGCTTCTGTTACTGGAAAGGCAGGGAGGTGTTGTGGTGCACGAGTGGAATTTGACAGATTTCCCATGGAAACAGAAGATCAGATTTTTATTTCTCCTTTGCCAGTGAAGCTGATGTCAGTCAGGAGCATCTGTGCTGTCCTCAGAGGATACACCCTGGTGTAGGTTGGCGTGAGTGCAGGCTGAGTCCTCTTGTGCCCGTGTTCTGAATAGTTTGTACACCCTTGCCTGCCTTAATGTATCTTATTTATTTATACTTTTAAAAATTGTCTGGTGATGTGATACTAATACTTCTTTTTGAAATAAATTCCCGCTGTGGCTCCAGCCTGGGGAGTTCGGGCAGGTTTGAAATACTCTCAAATGCAGATTTTGCTGCTTTGCTCTCTGATCCCGCCCGCCTGGCACTGCCACCGCAGGGTCCCCAGTTCCCTGCTCGGGGCTTTGAGACCCGGGCTCTCTTTCATTTCTTCCCCAGCGAGTTCCTGTTGCAGCCTCACGAATTCTCCCAAGTCCCTGTGCTGCCTGTCTCTGCACAGCACTGATCCCTGCTCAGCTGCACTCCCAGATCTGACAGAACCATCCCTGCCTCTCCCAGGATCTGTTCCCTCGCTCATCTCCACGGAACAGCAGCTGCTGAGGCCCCGTGGAGCTGCACCAGCCCCGTTTGGTGTCTGCTCTGATCTCCTTCTGTGCTCCTCTTGCTGCCTCCTTTTCCTTGAAACCTCCCTCTCTCCATCTCCGTGTCACACTCCAAATCCTGTGCTCTCTGTGCTGCTTCACAGCACTTTAACCCTTCAGCCTCGTGGAATCATGGAATGGTTTGGGTTGGGAGGGACTTAAAAGCTCATCCGAGCCCTGCAATGAGCAGGGACATCTTCCACTATCCCAGGGTGCTCCAAGCCCTGTCCCAGCTTCCCTTGGGCACTGCCAGGGATCCAGGGGCAGCCACAGCTTCCCTGGGCACCCTGTGCCAGGGCCTCCTCATCCTCACAGGGAACTCGTCCCTTGCTGCTTCCTCATCTCTGCATGGAGGGAGACCCGGCGTGTCTGTTCCAGCTGCTGAAACAGCTTTGCTCAAAAAGCATTAAATTCTTTGTTTCCCTTTACCTTTTCTACCTCCAGTGTCAAACTGGCTCTGATTCAGAGTTGTGTTTGGGTTTTTTTCACGCTAACTTGGCTCTGCTGTTTCCAGTGTGGAAATAGGGGAGGATCTCAGTCACACCTGGACCACGTAAAAATGAGTCAAGGCACATCTGCTTTGTGAAACATGAGCTGGAAAGCAGCTTTTCCCCAAGCAAGCCAAGCCTTTGCTGGCATTATTCAACCCAGTTGCCTTTAATGCTGTTCCCAGGGTTACCTGCTGGGAGGGACAGAGGGAACAATTCTGTGCCCACTGATGGCAGAGTAAACCCACTGCCTCCCTGACCCTGGTTGGGAAATACCCTAAAGCATCCCAGAGGCATTGCTGGACCTGGCTGCTGACTGGGAGGAAATTCTGAGAGCTACAAATGTGTAAGGAACCTGTTTGAAATCCATATTTCTCAAGAATTCTCTCATTCACGTCATGATACTCACCTCCATTTCCTGCCTCTGTGTCAACCTGCTTAGTATGGGTTGTGACATCGTCTACCTGATCTACTCCTCTGTTATTGCTGGGAGAGGAGGGGAAAAAAAAACCCTCAAAAACCCTTTTATGAAGTGCTCTGCCAATTTACCATGCCATAAAAGAGATATGCCATAGTTATTACTAAGGTCTAATTATGTAAATGACATAATTTAATAATCATTATTAAATCCCAGCAAGCTTTATTTCTTTTCCTTATTGTTGATGGTTGTCCTTGATAGGAGAACGTCACGATGCCTATCACAAAAATTAATTCTTGTGGGGATTTCACACCACTGCAGGGGCTGGGAGTGCAGGAGGCCTCGCAGGCAAAGGCGGAGGCTGATTCCTGTTATCTTTGCCAGAGCAAATGTTGTCCACAAGGAGAGCAGGGAGGGGAGAGAAAACTCTCACAGCAGCAAATATTTAATTAAAAAAGCTGCTTGGGCCAACTAGTTGTGGCAGCAGCTGCTTAAACAGAGATCTGTCCTCTAAATAACTTCAGCTAAATAAAGGGAGCAAGAGGAGAGTGGAGGGGGAAGCTCCGAGGGCTCGTGCTGTAATTGCAAAGTGGGTTTCATTTCTGCATTTTGGTGTCTTCAGGAGCCGTGAGCTCCTTCTCCGCCTGTCTGGAAAACCAGGGTGCTTCAGGCTCTGGGAGTCTGACAGAGAGGAGTGTCAAGAAAGCCAATACATCACCTGCTGCCTGTTTGAGGTGTGCAAGGCCTCGTAAGGAAGGCTTTTCTGCCACGGAGAGTAAAATAGAGTTGGGTAGGCGCAGAATTAGTTCTTTTCTAACGTTCCCTGACTAAAGGAGAGGTGGGTGTGGGTCTCTGCTGCAGTTGTGCCCTTGTGCCCGGGAGCTGCCCCAGCTGGGAGCAGTTTCCTGGATTTAACAGCAGGCTCCTGGTGGGTTCCCTTTGCACCTTCTTCATCTGCCGCGTTGTGACCTGGACCTCCAGAGGTTCATGCCATTTATTTAAGACGAAATGTTATTTATAATAACGTAGTCCCATTTTTTAGGGAGTACCTCGGAGCATCCGTGGGGCTCCCAGCTGCAGTTCCATTCCATAATAAATGTTGTTTGACCCCCCCCAGTTGGGTTGGGCAGGAGAGAGGAACGTGGGGTGGCCGCACGTGGTCTGTGTCAGGAGAGCTGTTTGAAATGCTCAGATCCATGAGGGGTAAATCCATGAGTCTTTCCCATGCTCTGGGGACGTTCCAGGCTCAGGGCTGCAGGGAAGCGTGAAGGAGCAGAAGTTCAGCCAGAGATATCTGAGGGACAAGTGTATGGAAGGCCTTGTGCATTTACTGTGGTATTTTTAGGAGATTTTAGCCATTTTCTGGTTAGTCTTTATAAGGAACATAATGAATCATGTGAGATAATGATTAGAGGGCAATAAAGTTTATCCAGGATGGGACACAAATGAGATATAAACAATAGGACCAACAGTACTGAGAATTTCTTCTTTAATTTTTTTTTAAGAGAAAGGCAGAACCATGTCTGTGATGCTGTTGAAGCTCTGGACGAAGTCTGTAATGCAGTTTTCATGCACATGGCATGGAAAGCACTTCTCCCACTGTGCATATCATTGATTAGAGCAGCACTTCTGCAGGTGGGCTGGGGAGCAAAAGCCACTGTTGTGCCAAAGAACTTGGCGTTATGGGCAGAATGGGCAATGAAACCCTGGTTCTGCCTCTTTGACATTCAACGTGAAGCTCCCCCTTGTAGTTTTACATAACTTCAGCAGATTTTAATTGTTCAGGCACAACTTTCCACTCCTGATATTTGCTTGCTGCACTTCTAATTTGATTTTATTTACTTTAGTTTCCAGCAAGGTGGAGTTGAGTTTTTTCCAAAAGTGGGGGGAAATAATGGTGGGTTTGTGTTCAGTGTTCATAAAGTCACATTATGGGGAACTAGGAGGAGCTCCAGCTTTTGAAACAAAGATTTCATATTTGCTGGTGGAGTTTAGGTGAGTGGATTTCGCTGTTGCCATGGAAAGCAAAAAGCAAAAGTGAAGGAAAAGCAAGGACCTAAATTGCCCTGGTGTAGTTAGTGGGCACTTCCTCCAGCCTGTTTCTAAACCTTCTTGTCTGGCCTTGGGAGATACTTTACCAACTGGTCACAAGCTGAGGGAATTGATTTGGTTTTGCCCAAATTCCCTAAAAAATATTTTTCCCCATGTGCTGGGTAAACAGGTGAGCAGTCACATTTCCCCAAGGCTTTCAGGCTGTGTGAACAGTGTGTTCCGCTGCCTGTGTTGCTTCCTCATTGTTCTCTGCTCAGCCACCTAGCTGGAGTCAAATTGTATCTCTGAAGATCGACTGTGCCTTAAAATACACCCCGGGCTTGTGATCTGCCTGATGGAACATCTCCTGTGATCCCCTGAAGGTGCTGCAGTCACTGACAGCTGCTGCTCTGCATCCTGCCAGTGCTGAAAGGGATGATGAATGTGGACGGCGAGGAGAGAGAAACAGAATTACAGAGTCTCTTTTCCCTTTCTTTCACAGCTACACTAGATATATTCAATATATTGTCAGCCAGCTGTCTCCAGTGTGGTTGATGGATGTTTTGATTTAGTGCCTCGGAATAAAAAAAAATAAAGGCATTAATGGAGAAAAGCAACTGTTGCTGCTAGAAAATCATTGGGGTTTGGAGTGTTTTGAGTGATGCTTTTCCCTTACAACGGTAAAACTACCGGAGCAAGTGCAGAAAATTGCTGCTGTGCTCAGAAATAATCCTCACCTTATCAACAGCTTGATTTCCCTGAAAGCTTTGCCAAAAAACGCTTTCATTAGCAGAAGCTACAGGAACAAAATGATGACCAGATAAATTGCAGCATTATGCTGCTTAGAAGAATGTCTCAGGCTGAGAATTCCTCCTTCTTCATGGTACGATTCTGAGCTTTCCCTGGAGATCCTGACAAAAATTTGTCCCATCTTCCTCGTGAGTCTCTGCTGGGATTGTAGAAGCTCCTAGAAAATGCAGGTGAAACAGGAGTGTCTCCCCTGGGTGGGCTGGGCTGTTGAATGTATGTTTTTATTTCGGCTTGTTGGGGGTTTCATTGAGCTGTGGCGTTCTTCATGGAAAAAGGAAATTGTTGTAGATTCCTGGTGAAGACAAGGCAAATAGGAAATGCAGAATCAGGATGAATTATCCGTGCAACTCTAATGCCATCCTATTTGCTCAGGTACTCAGATTCTTAATGCACAAACTGGGCCACATCCTGCAATTATTGCCCTTTATTTTATTTATTTATTTATTTTTATTTCTAAGAAATTATTGCAATTAAGTCAATTGCTCTGGTGGTACTTCCTTGGCAGACTGAAAGTCCCACTGGGAACTGTGGATCCTCCTGTAGAATCAGACCAAGATTTCCAAACTGATGGTGCTCCCTGTCCAGACAGGCACATCAGGATTTCGGAGTGATGTGGATGGTGTTTAACGTGTACCCTTCAAGGCTTCCATGCAGTGTCTGTGTGCAATCACCACATTTGCCTGGATTTTTATTTTTTTTTCTAAGTAATCCCTTGTATCTCTGGCAACGTAGAAAATGTTGGAAGCTTAATGGCCTTGACTTATCGGGAAGAGCAAGCGTGGGGAGATCCTCCACGAAGCTGAAAGAGCTGATCTCTGTTACTGCACAGAAAGAGGAGAATCAGAGGCAGGCGAGTACAGAGCCTGCTTGCTGTGGAACTCTCCGTGGTCACGAGTCACTGGCTGCAATTTAAATTGGGAACACGCAGTGTCCCAGTGACTTTCACTGCCATTGTGCTGAGATGTGGGGATAAGACTGAGAGAGGAGATTTGCAGCAGTTTTGGGGTTAAGTTTTTCTTGGGGTTTGAGATTTTGTGTGTGAAGCCCGCCAGGATTTTTTGCTCGGGGTCTTGGGAGTACACTGAGCATCTCCCGAGTCCCTGAGGCAGAGAAGCTCTGTGAGTGTGCATTTCGCATAGCACCGATGAAGCAGGGAGCTCCGATTTAGGGTTTTTGATTTCTGACAGTGTTGCCAGCGTTGTGCATCGGGAGTGAGCTCACCTGCCGGTGATGCAGCAGGAAAAGATGATCCTTAATGGAGCGAGTGGGAATAACACATGTTTTCTGCTGTTTAAGGAGGTCATTCATTTCCAGTTAAATCCCTTTCCCCCCCTGGTTCGTGTTGTCACCTCGTTACCAGCACAGGGAGCTCTCCAGCAAACACAAACCCACGCTGTGAGAATCACCAGCACCGAGTGGAGCCCTCAGTGCCCTGCCGTGGTTTCTGCCATTCTCAGACAATTTTCCTGGCACTGGGATGGTTCCTGTGGCTGGAATGGAGCCCATCAGGGGCTGGGTGTGTAAATTGCCCCCCTCCTTTAGTACCTGAGAGAGTGCAGGGTTCCTCCCGTGGCAGAATCCCGAGGAGGCCTTGGCCGTGCCTTCGGAGTGCGTTCTGTGCTGTTCTCCCTGAGCTTTCTGCTGACTGAACAATCCCATTAGCCCGAGGCCTGCCAGAGCTCTGCCTGGCACATCCCTGCCCACATTTCCCGGTCAGCAGAGCTCTCCCGGCTTTGTGTGTGCCAAGGATGTGCTCCAAGCAGGAGCTGGGGCGGCTCAGACTGGCTGTGGCATGTGCTGGCTTCCAGGAGAGCCTTTCAGGGTGAGGCAGGGCCGCTTCAAAGCGGTGCTGCTTTGCTGTGACTCGTGTTTGTTTGTATCAACAGGAGAAAGCTCACGATTTTCCCATTTTTACGTGTTTTGAAAGAGGCAGAGCGAGCGTACGAAAGAAGCCGGCACCTTTGCAAATTCACGCTGAAATTTCGGAGGGTTGGCGTGGCCTCTGTTGGCAGAGGCTGTCGTTGGCAGTCTCATCTGAACACAAACTGCAGCCAGCTCCTTCCTTCCCTTTGTGCCCGGCTGCCACAGCTCGCGCCCGCTCACCCACCCCACCTGCCGCTGTCCTCCTCCTTCTGCTTCACACTCAACCTGTGGGCTGAAACGCTAATGGCTGTTGAAAATTTCAATTAATATAAAACTAGTTTCAGCCAGAAATGTGCTAAACTCGTTTAGGAGATTCAGTATCTCGAGGAAATGCAGAATGGCAAAAGCCTCGGACAACAGTTGAATTTTTAACAGGCTGTGCTTTCAGGTGTGTCTGCAGAGCTCAGATCTGGGCTGGTTTGTGACCAGCAAGGGGGGTGATGGTCGCTGTGTATTTGTAGGTCACAACATTCCTCTGCTACAGCGTTATCTCCTCGCGCTGGAATAATTTCTGTGTTTTCATTGGTTAACAAGAAATGAAAGATGCGTGGCCAAACCTTCAGGTGAAGGGGATAAACCAGACACACGTGGGGGGATTAGGCTGCTCTTGCATCTGTAAATGTGCATATATAAAGCCAGAACCTCATTTTATGGTGACTTGTTCAGGAATTATGCAAAATACACTTTACAGTGCAATGAAGGAATACAGTCTGAAATTTCAGCACGGTATTTTTAATTCCACTCTAAATACCTTAGAAACTTGCTAATTAAATACTTGTGGATTTCTCAGAAGCCTGCAAAACATCTCCACGACCAATTTGTGCTGCAGGATGTGGTACATACACCTCAAGTACACTACATTAAATCCAGATTTTCTTCTGAAAGAGAGGTTGGTGCCACAGTAGAACCGCAAGAAGGCCTAAAGAAGATGAATGTAAAGATATGGATTAGTTCTGATGCCTTCTCCAGCTACCTAGGAACAGAGACCAGATAGGAGTAAGGGAATAAAGGCAGGGATTTATTTGAAAGGCCTTCAAAGGTCCCACNACAATACAGGATTGGAAAAATGTAAAAGTTAAAAGAAAAGATCCACTCAAGAAAAGATCCAGTTTCTGTCTAGAGACCTAAACTTGTCTGTCGCAAGAGCTGCTGTAGTGCTCAGCGCTCCCAGTGCTCAGAGCTGCTGCCCAGTTAACCCAGTCCAAAACCGAACTGGGGAAGGAGCAGTTTTATGTGCAGTGAGGATTTTCAGGGAAGCAATTAAGTTAAAAAAGAAAGGTACTTAAATTTATGGAGGAGAGGCCTGTTGGTGTTAAAGAGCAGAGGTTTGATCAGATCTGGCTCAGAATGACCCCAGGCAGCTGCAGGAGGGAGGATTTCTGCTCTCCCTGTGAGCCAGAGCCACTGTGGGGTCACCTGGTGTCCCATTTCAGTGCTGTTCCCCTCATGAGATCCGTGCAGATGTTGGTATTTGCTCACACGTTTAAGAGCGTGCACAAGGGGGGAGTCTGGCCGCGGGCAGTGAGGTTTGTGTGCTGCTGCTGCTGAAGGGGTGCCCACGGGGATGGTACCTGCATTTACTGGGGAGTGCCTGTCAGGGATGTTGTCACTGAAGTTTAACGAGGTGTCCTCAGCAATGGCCCATCCACAGTTCACATTTATTCCTTTGGTCATGAACAGGCTGAACCAGGTATTGACTTCCACCCTGGATTTTCTTGGGAGTCTTTATTGCAGGTGCTGCTCAGAGGCATTTTGGGGTTCCAGCAGAGCAGGTGTGATGGGGTTGGCAAACCTGGGCTCCTGAGCATCTTTGCAGGTTACAAACCACATTTCTTTAGTTTTCCATCCTTTTGTGTGTGTGAAAGCCAGGCAGAGCTTTAAGAAGGGCAGTCCTTGTGCTTTGGTAGTGCAGTGCTTCAGCTGCCAGATGCACAAACCCAATTAAATTGGCTCTCCCAGGTGCTGTGCCATTATACGGGCAGAGAGATGACCAGGAGAAATCATTTATTGCTGGCTTTTAAACCTTTTTAGAGCAAAGCGTGCGATCTGATGAGACTTGAGGGGATCGCACTGTAGGATGTTGTTGGGAAGAGCTGGGAGCAGATAAGGGAATATTTGTAAAAATGGATCGCTGGTGCTGGCTGCCTTTTTCCAGGGTCACACACTTGGATTCCAAGATGCTCGTACACCTCTTGCTTCCCCTCAGCTCGGGGTAGATCTCCAGCAGAAACACCAGAAACTTGAGTTTCCACATCATCAGCACAGGCATCGAACTGTGCTGAGCTGTCGGTCCCAGCCTGGGGACAGCACCATCTGTCACCCTGCCCAGCCCACGGCTGACCTGCTCTCCCACAAAACCAGCACCTGGCAAGCTGGGCTCCCAAATTCCTTTTTTATTCCTTAGTTCCTTAATACTTTGGCCCAGGGAAGTTAATTCTATTGCACTCCTTATTGAATTGAATGTCTTACTGCTGCATTGTGCCACAGCCTTGCGTACGTATTTCTTTTTTAATTATATTCATTCCATTTTTAGAGTGGTTTTGTGGTTTGGAACTGAAAGACTGATGGATTACAAAACTGGGAAGGCGCAATGGTTGCAATCATATTTGAAAATCATATTTGAAACACATAAATCTGGGAAAATAATGCTGAAGTTGTGTAACTACACTGAAAACTTTTCCTTCAGATGTGCTGTCCGATAACGTTTATGAAGTCCTTGGCAAGATAAATAATACATGGACTTTTCTCACTAAACCTCCTGAGAGTGGAATTGCACCTAAAATAAAATATCTCTGCCTGTTGTGTGCTGCAGCCTATTTGGAAATACTTTGCCTCGGAAGGAAGAGCAGCTTTCTGATTTGGGTGATTATTTTAATCACCTCCAGCATATGCATCATGGGCCGCTTTTTTAAGAACTGACAGCATCCCAAAATAGGTGACGAGGAAGAGTCAAGTGAAGGTTATCCTCTCCTGGGTACTGACACTGGGATGTCAAAAAGCTTTTAGGGGAAAAGCTGTGGGGAACAGTGACTCCTGAACTAAAATGGGGTCCTTATGAATATTCCCCCTCTTTTCCAAACTCTGCACCTGGGGGGCTTCCAGGGGGAAGAAAAAGATCTATAGCTGCATAAAAATTTCTGCTGGAGCAGTACATTTATAGCAGAAATGCAGCAGAAATCCCCACCTTTCCCAGCTAATTAGTGAAGTAGGGAGCTCCCCGTGGCGTGGAAAAGCTCGGAGGTGGTTGATTAATTCTGTGAGCTCCCCGGGGCTCTGCCTGGATCCCAGGGCTCTCATCCCTCTTCTGGGAGCTGCTCTGGGAACACTTCAGAGCACATTTCCTTACCTGGTGAGTGTTCCAGGCCCCACTTGCTGGAAGGCTTTGCAGTGCTCTGGAGCACTGAACTCATCTTTTCCTACCTTAGTGAGTCTATGTGGTATCGCTTAGCAACCAAACTTTTCTTTTTCCTACCAAAAAGCAATTTTTTCCCGGAGTTTCTTCCTGTTGTTCCATAACTGGGGCCACCCGGGAGGCTGTAATTTCTAATTACAAATATTTACCGGTCTTGTAACATCCAAATTACACCTGGTTCTAGCTAATGAGAAGCTCAGCCCAGGGATGCACCAATGTGGGGATCCATTACTTTGCTGAAGATTTGTGCTGTACAGGGCTTAAACAAGGACCAAACCTTAGAGTATTTGAAGAGGGAACCAAAGAGCTGAGGTTGATGCCATATTTAGTAGTGCATTATAATTTCTCTTGGAAGCGGTAGACCAGTAATCTGGGAATTTTGGCTGTCATCCTGCTGCTATTTACAAGCAATTTTAATGCAGTAATTACATGTAGGGAAAATTGTTCAGTAGGTTGATGAGATAAATGGAAATTCAATCTTTTTTTTCTTGTTCGGTTGTCCAATATTTTTATTACATCCCTCTGGAAGCAAGGGGATATAATAAAAGAATCTGGAACTCCACTGCTTCTTGGAAATCCTGATAGTTTGAAAGATTTGCTCAGTGTAAGTTAAAGGCAGCTCATTAAACAAACAAATGAGCTGTCCTCAGAGCAATCAGTATTTACTATTAACCAAACAGCACAGTAAATAATGAATTGCAGGTAAGGAACTACAGATAAGTATTTGCAGTGAATTCAAATTACTTGACTTGAGCCTGAGGCAGAGAAAAGCAAATAGACAGAAATAGAGGGAGGAGGGGGAAAGAAGGGAGAGGAGGGGTTGCAAATGTAACATTTGTTCGTTTGTGGAGCAGAAGAAAGGGTTTCCTGGGCAGTCTGGTGTCTCCCTGCCTGGTGCAAGTGGTGCTGCAGTGAGTGCGTGTGGGAACAAAGGAGGGTGTGGAATTCCTGGGGAGAAGGAGAAGGCTTAGGGGAGACCTTAT
>VYZQ01066066.1:0-22976 GCA_013400655.1 Mystacornis crossleyi
TTTGTTTTTTTTTTTTTCCTGGACATCTTCGTCCATCATGAATAGTCACAGCAAGTCAGTGTTTGACTTTCAGCAAGTTCTCGGCATCCCGATGGGCTGATTCTGAGATGGAAGTGTGCAACAAGCAAAGTTCCTGCAAAACGTTTTACTTCCCAGTTATTATTTGCCAGTGTAACTCTTACTTTGAAAACTAATATTTGGGAAGTACAATGCTGTGTAAGAAATTGGCTCCCCAGTGTCAGCTCCTGCTGTCAGTCAGCTGAGGAAAAACTTCTCGTGGTAGTTAATCACAAGTCTGAGTTTTGCTTTATCTCACTGGTGCTGCCTCTGACCCCAGATTCGCTACTCAAAGGGGGGAGACAAACTGTTCTCACTGGCATCAGCTGGGGCATGCAGATGCAGTTTGGGTTTAAAGCTGAGTTCACTGAGAGCTCCAGCTCATGTGGCAGAAGCCCAAGAGGTGATGCTGGCACAGATCTGTCAGGGTACAGGTGTCAGCTATTTCAGGGATGTATGGAGAAAAGAACTGGAAAGACGGAGCAGAAGAGCACCTGCATCTCTGTTTCTCCTCTCTGATCACCCTCACATTTGACACCTAAATCCATTTACTGCTTTGAAGCTGCTCCAGTTAGGAATCTGAAGTGTTTGGCATCTTCTTGTTCAAATACATAAACTGGCTCTGGTTTGACCGGTTTACTTTGCAAAAGCTACAAACACAAGTCTGCCGTGTGGCATGTGCTGAAACTGCCAACGGGTGTGTGTGGGTACAACAGCTGAAGAGGTTCAGAATCATAAATCTCAAACAAACCCTCTCTTTTAAATATCTCCTCGGGATATCGCACTCCTGGCATTAGCGTTGCTGACTCGTGGCACTGTTTGGCCATCCTGGAGGCATTTTTGGGGCTGCCTCTGCTTTGCTTCTTGCTGAAGTCAGTGGAGTTGGTTTGTTGGATCTGCTGCAGAGTTTGGCCAGGTTTGCCCAGGTTTTGGTGAAAGCTGGGCAAGACCTCTGTTGTCAAGATGAAATGGTGTGTGATTGTAGCCAGGTGAAACTGGAGAAATGGTGATGGAGACTTCAGGTGGTTGATACCCTCACACCTGTAGGGCCTACACTTTCCTACCATCTTCCAGTTATACTCTTTATTTTGACCATTAATTCTAATCTCCTAAACATAGGGTCTTGCTACTCTCAATAGCATTTTGAAGCCTGAAATGTGTTTTTAAAAACTATTTGCTTAAAGAATGGATGTCAATGACCAATAGAGCCTTGGTTTGGATGGCTTCTTCCCTTGTCTTCCCAGCTTCTCCAGTGTCTGATACGGGTTTGTGTCTTGCTCAGTAGGAGCTTCACAGGATACCTTCCTTCTTTCTAGATACAAAGCTTGATGTATTTAAGACAATTTCCCCCCATTAAATTCAGCCGTGATTGGTGATGAGGTGTGCCAGAGCACTGCCTGATGCACAGCTGCATTGGCTTTATTATTAGGGAAAAAGCTGAAAAGCGAAATGATTCAAAACCATTAACAACTGTGCACAAAACCCCAGTTAGTTCTGAGCCCGTTTAAAAGGCAACTCCCCGCACCCCCATTCAGAGCAAATTTCAGAGCACTTCAGTGGTGTTTAATGTTCAGGTAGCTCTAATTAAGCCTTTAATCCATTAGGCCACAGAGATTCACTGGGGACGTGGCTGTTAGTGCTGGTGTTTCAGCCTGCGTGTCACCGAGCCCAGGAGGACTCAATGTTGCATTTGGAGGGCTGTCCCTGTGACAAAGAAAACAAAGTATTTTCACTGCAATTAAATGTTTACTTTCGCTCTTCTTGCTTTTTTCCCCGGAGAGAAGCAACTCAAAGGGCAGGACTGTGGCCAGGGCTTCCGGTCTAAAACCAGCCACAGTGTTTGGTTCTCTTGTGGTTCAGCTGTGCCTGTTGAAAGCCCTGGCACGAAATTCCAGCTTTAAACCAAGTCTTGTGCCTTACAGGGCTCCAAGATTATCCCTTTCCGAGTGGTGCCTGTGAGTGCAGTGATGTGAGAAGTGTGTGCTCCCATTGCGTCAGGCAGAGCCAGCCACAACATACCAACTCAGCTATTCTGCATCTTTTCCAACTTTTTTTTTTTTTTTTTCTGGGCTGTGTGAGAATGCTGCCACTTTCGGATGGTGCATCTGGTGAGAGTACAAAGGTAATAACTGTTTCAGATACAGAGCCTGAATAACTTTTGAAATCAAACCAGCAAAGCAGAAACACGTGAATCAAGTTTAGCTCTTCAGGGCTGCCGTTTCCCATTTGCGACCTTCCTTATCTCCTAAGCAAGGCTTTTATTAAAACATGAGCTGTAGATACCAGTTAATATTTGGACTTCAGGAACCACCAAAACCGGGGTCCTGGAGGGGCTGGAGGCTGTGAGGACCGGTAGCAAGCCTTGCTTTCACCCCGTGGAGCTCATGGCACAGGGTGCACCCATCCTGTTTGTGCGTATGCCATGTGGCAGCGTGAGCATGGCCAGAGCGTGCCGGGGAGGGGCGGTGTGACTTGCTCAGAGGCACAGAGTGATGGAGAGTGGAAGTGAAGTCCTGTCTCCCATCATTTTCCTTCTGGGCTCTCCTGGCTTTGCTCTGCCGTTGGAGGTTGCTGCCAGCAAAGGGCTCTGCCTGCAGAGGGACACGCTGCCCCGGTGTCACAGGGCTGGGAGTTCTGAATTTGCTGAACAAAGATGCTCTTCCAAAAATAGGTTAAGCCAAAGAACTTAGATGTCAAAAATAGCACTAGAGATTTTTTTCCTTTTTCTGACTGTCCTTTTTTTTGACTGTGTTTTAGATTTATTGTTCCCTGCTGGAGGCAGCTAAAGAAATAAAAGAGATACCGGAGCTGTAGGCAAGGGAATAGTGGAAGTAGACACACACAGTCACCTCTGATGGGGGGAAAACCACGTGTGTCAGCTATCCCTGTAGAAGTACACAGAAAAGCAAAATAACAATGTGAATAAAAATGTGCCATGTCACTAAAGCGCTCTCAGCAGAAATGTTGTTTTTTTAGAAGTTAAGGTACCCCACAAAGGGAAGGGTGGAGAGAATCCTGGTGACAAAGGGGAGGACAAAAGAAATGCCAGCAAACGAAAACTGGAATGAATAAATGCCACAAGAATGATCCTGGTGATAGCCCCTATAAACCTTTTATTACGGCATGCTCTGCTGCATGTGAATAATTCACTCATCCCAAACTGGTGGCAGTAAAATCTGCCCAGTGGCTTTTCCCTCCACCCTCATACAGGTTGGTCAAGTCAGAGCTGTTAAAATTTAAGGCTTCCTTCTGAGGATTCTACATAGAAAGTTTTGTTAAACTGCAGCTTTCCCATTCCCCAAGCTAGATGCATGCTCAGAGGACTGAGCTAATGACTTGCACTGCAGCTATTTAAGGTGCTGGGCTGAGCCTGGAGCTGGGAGTCAGGAGGCGTGGTGGCTCTAATCCCAGCTGTGCTGCTTACTGAGCCACCTCCAAGAAGTTATTTAACCTCTGCGTGCCACTGCTTCCCTCTGGGTAATAGCAGGGATTATGATAATTGCTTTTGAAAAGCACCTTAGCTGTTTAGTTTTAATTTTTTCCAAAGGTGCAGAACTCTCCAGTTCTGAGCTGGAGAGGCTTGATCCATCCCAGGAGGCTTTTAGTACTTTACAGGATTGTGAAAACAGTTCTTAATGCCGTATTGTTTGTTTGGGCCATGTAAATAAATAAATTTGAAAGACTTTTGATGCATCTTTTGCACACTATTCACAGAAGGGCTCTTAAGATACAGCTGAAGGACATAGAAATGAGGTATTGTTCAAAAGGGTTGTTACTGGACACTTCATGAAATGCAGGTAAACTGTCAGAATGTTTAAATCGTTTACTTTTTCAACCAAATCCTGCCAAGGCAACAGAAACCTGGGTTTGCATGTATTAAACTTGTCTCTCACTTGCGTGTAAAGACCCCAAAGGCAGCAGATTTGTAGCATTTCTCACTCGGATTTGGAGGGTATTTGGGTTTGTGTTTTACAGCAAAGGGTGATTTTCTAGGCTGAAGAAGTAGGAAGGTTTCCCTGAGAGCGAGATGAGAACAAAGTAAATGTGCCCTGAGCTGTGCCTCTATCCCAGATTTTGAAGCATGCAGGAAGGAATAATGGTACATGGATTTGTCTCTGCACGCACTGAACTCTTCCTTCCCAAAGAACAGAACTTCTTCCTGTTTAAGCTTTGTGTCACAGGGAAAAAAAATAATCAAAGGGCAGAGAATTCCATGTCTGAGCTGCAGCTGAGCCTGCAATGTTAAAGAAGAAGTTTGTGGAGCATGGTGCTGTTAGTGGGGTGGCTGGTTAGGAGGCACCATCAGTGTCCTGGGGTGTGCCACAGGGTTTGGGGAAGCAGCGTAATCAGGGATTTTATGTTGGAAACATAAAGCTTCGTGTGACACTGGAAAGTGCTCCAGTGCCAAGGCAATGACTGCGATCTAAGCCGCTGGCTGCTCTAGGAAACCTGGGAAATGAAAAGAGGGTTCCCATTTTTATGCAGGAGCTTGAAACAAAGCAGCCGAAAGCCAGGGACTGTGTTGCATCTTCCCAGCATGAGGGATATAGGCCCCATCAGCATGTGTTGAGAAAGGCCTGGTTGCCAAAATAGTTTAGTGTTGCTACAGTGCTTGCAGGTGGTGATTGCCTTTTAAGTTCTGCTCTCTGTTCTGACATTTTTAGGACAGTAAATGAAGGATGAGAAGTAGGAACGCAAACAAAATAGAAAAATCCTGTGTATGGATGTCTGTTATTACAATCGTGTGGCTGGATGGAAAGAGCCCTGTCCTACTGGAAGTCAGGGAGGGGTTGGCAATGAAGGAAAGTGGTTATTGCCAGTAGCTCTCCTGCCAAAACAGAGTATTGATGACAGGGCTCAGTTTAAAGCAGATGGTATAATACATACCCTAAAGACTGCCTGGGGAAACACGTGCAAAACCACGTGCCTGAATGCCACGGAGGATTTACTCCTGGGGTGAGACAGAAGAAGCCTTCACTTGGATGGAGATGGGAGTTGAGTCTCAGTCCTGGAAAGCAAGGAAAGTGCTTTACTGAGCCAGGGCTTTTATGAGGGACTCAAGCATGTCTCTGATTTTCTGTTATATTAGAGCTACAGTACAGAAACTACTGAAGATGCAACATCCATCCCACATCAGTGCTTTCTCTTTGAGAACCAACTCTTAGCACTGTCAAGATTCACAGGGAGACTATGCAGGGCTTTTTCAAGTACTTAAGAAGTACAAGGCATGAGGTAAATAATTTAAACACTGGTTCAGAGCACTGCCAGCTGAAAAGTGGCTTGCAGGCCACTTAACAGGCTAACAATAAGGGGATGTTTTTTCTTCTTTTTGGGGAGAGGAGTATGGAATGTGTTGCCCATCAGCAGGGCTGCTTCCTTCCAAGAGAAACGTTTGCTGTAATGAATCCTAGAATAGAATCATAGAATGACCTGGATTGGAAGGGACTTTAAAGGTCATCTTGTTCCAACTCCCCTGCTGTGGGCAGGGACAACTTCCACTATCCCAGGCTGCTCAGAGCCTCATCCAGCCTGGTCTTTAACACCTTCGGGGATGGGGCTTCCGTAGCTCTCTGGGCAACCTGTGCCAGTGCCTCACCACCCTCACAGGAAAGAACTTCTTCCTAACAGTTAATCTAAACCTATTCAATTTGAAGCCATTCCCCTTGTCCTCTCACTTCATACCCTTGTAAATAGTCTCTCTTCATCTGTTTTATAGGCTCCCTTCAGGTACTGGAAGGTCCCACGTAGGTCGCCCTGATGCCTTCTCTTCTCATGAACTCAAATTAAAGTCAGGGCTTCTTTCTTGAGCAATCCGGTCTGAATTTGAACCTCATCAGTGCAGTGGATCCCTGGCCCTGTGTGTGTAGCGGGAAAAACTTGGTACCTCCGTGGTTCACATTTATTACAAACTTCTGTTTGAAGAAGCTTTTTGACTTTTTCCTCAGCATCTGGTAGGACTTGGTCCACAGTATTTAGTTACTGCATTTTTTTTGCACAACAACCTGATGCTGCTTCTTGGGAGAGATCTTCAGAGATCAGAGATCTCAGATCTTCTAATCTGAGGATTAAAGGGGTTTTGTCTGGTTTTGTTCCATAACTTTTGCCATTTTTATTCCTTTCCTGTTTACTTTGCTCTGGTACTGATCTGACAGCATCTTGCTATTTCCCTTCAATTTCCAGTTCTGTGTGAGGAAGAAAAATAGTCAACTGTCCTGATTTAGCTAGAAATTAAACTGTAGCTATTTTTCCTTGGAAAATTTCCTTAATAGGAAAATTGGTGATAATTACTAAATAATGCTTTTTAAAGACTTTTTTTTTAAATGGGTGAAAGACTGTCAAGCTGTCAGTCAAGACAGATATTGGATAATGCTCCATTCCCCTGACAAGTTCCCTTTATTATATGAGGCATCTGCTTCGCTCTGTAAATTTGAGCTGCTCAAAATTTGCCCTTTAATGTTTACTTTTTCTGTCCTTCCTCAGTATTACTCAAGTGTACCTAGTGTACCTGTACAGCATGGTCAAATGGATGTAATAATCTTTGAAGAAAATAACTTTGAGGTGTGATTAGCTTTGTAGTGTCATGGAATTCCTTAACCTTTTTCCAGTCTCTCGCCCTGTCATTCCATGGTGCACCCACCTGTCCTTGCTGAAAGCCAGTAACCAGCCTTGGGCCAGCTCTAAAAAGTGCAGTGCCTGCCTTTGTGATGAGTTTATTAAAGCCAGGCTTTAAGTATTTAGGTATGAAACTCTGAGTTGCATGAACATTTGTGGTCCTTACAGGCCATTTCTCAAGACTTTTGCCTATAACAGAGGGCATTTAATTTTCTCTTTATTTCTTTTAAAGTAGATTTGGAGAGCAAATTGGAGGTTTTCTTGCATTCCCCAGGTTCCAGAGGCCTGGGGTTTTCAGAGAAACTGTTAAAACAGAAGATTTATAATCAATGCAGATGCTGGACCTGCTGAGAGTAGCGTCTCTCTGAAGTATTGGCTACTCTTTCATGGTTCTGGATTTAAAGCACGATGAAGCAAAATTTATCTCAACTCCAGGCACCACTGGCATTGCATGTAAAGCACCATAAACGTACCAAACTGGTTCAAAGCAGAACAGTCTTGGTTCCCAGACCATTGCCCCACCTCCAGCAGTATTTGCAAGTTGAAAACCATTGCCTTTCATGCACCAGGAGGTTCTGGAGTCTGCATCTGTAGCAGGCTTTTCTGCTCAGGCCGGGCAGGGGATGGAAAACTGCTCCAGCAGTGTTCCCATCCTGCTGGGAGAGGAAATACCGGTGCCAGCACTGTGAAAAGACCAAGAACAGTATTGATTTTGACGTAGATAACAGTAAAAATTGCCATGATGTCATAGCAAAGCATTGCAGTCATTATGGCAAATGATGAGAAAAATAAAATTATAGAAATAACCATCTCCCTTGGCCCGCAGATAAATCAAAGCTTAGCCCTTGATCTCTCGTCGCTCACTACCCTGGAACATAAATCCAAGGATTTATCATTAAGCCTAATGGGTCATAAAATCTGGGCTATTTTGGAGGTAGTTGCAGAGATTTGCAGCCCAGGCAGAGAGCGGGCTCTAAGCTGCTGGGCCTTGTGTAACTGGGTAAATAGCAAGCTTCAAATAATGCTATAAAGCTATCAAAAGTAATAACTAATGCAGTCAGGCACGCGTGTGGGGAGAGGAGCCTCACTGGTGACAAGCTTGGCCGTCAGGACGAAAGAAGCCCTGGTGGAGAGAGACCTTTTGGTAACAAGTTGAAGTCCCCTTTGCTTTACGGGACACCAGGTACACGCATCTGGTTTGGTTCACATGTAGCACTTTAATTTTCTGCACATCAGTTCTTCCCTCATCACGGGCCCAAGGGAGCCAGCAGCGAAAACCAGAAATGAAGGAGCCACCGACAGCTCTCTTACTTTGTCATCACCATTTAAATATTTATGACAGCGCTTCGCAGCGTGCTAGTAAATGCATGATAGCATATTATGTAAGAGCAATAAAATTTTAGAAGGAGAAGGCTTCACTACTGTCCTTTGCTAGCAAATCTTTGCTACCGTCTGTAGTGAGGCCACGTAAAGGCCATGCCTTTTTCCCCAGTTATTTTAAGTGAATTGGGAGTTTTACGTGGGAATGGGAATTCAGCTTTTACTGGCATTTGTAATCACATGTGTTTTAAAATTGCTCTCCATCTCTTATTCAGGGGAGACTTTGGTTCAGGTCAGATTCCTGTAGAAGTTGATAGCTCTGAATCTGTGAATGGGCGGCAGGTCTTCGGTGTATGATAGGGAGCAGATCCCTCGGTGAGGGAGCCTGGGAGGAGGGGATTTGGGCTGTGAGTCTTTTGGGTTAATTAAGAGTTCAAAGTAGCTTGTACTTTTCCTGAAGAGTTGTAGGGTATTGATTCCCCTTAGTGCTGCACTGCTCCAGAGAAGGGAATTCTCAGGAAATTATGTGGAAAGTCAGTTGTGCCTGGACTGAGGGTATCTGAGTTGGGTTGAAGTTGGGGATGGGTCGCGTAGCTTCTGGGAGAATTCACTGCAGAATGCTGACAGTGAAAACACAGAGCTAATGTAGATTTGACTTTGGGACAGCCAAAAGATTTGACTGTGGGACAAGTAAGGGTAACCCATCAAAGGAGGAGCCTGTCTAGCTTAGCATAAATAGTCCAATTGATTTAAACAGAGGTGTGTACATTTATGCCTTAATGAATCTAGGAGAGATTCCCCCCACGCCTTTCCCTCTCAAAGGCAGGCACTGGGAACCTGTGGTTAGTTATGTCTCAAAACTGCAGAAAACAAACTTAAGAGTTAAGGATGATTTGTACTTGGCATGAGCGCTATTATCTGTCACGATGGCTTTCCTAGCAGTAGCGTATGTGTTTGGGAAGACATTTTGGGGATCTGTGCCAGGAAAAGCCAGCCTTGGAAGCAAACTGTGTGTGAATGGCTGAGAAAACAAGCCGCTAGCACGAACAATGAGCCAGCATGTAGCAGGCTCTGGGGCGGGTGGGATGCAGGTCCAGGGGCAGGGACTGAGGGCCCTGCAGGACTTGGGAAAATTCTCTGCACAGTCACGGAGAGATTAAATGTTCAGCAGGTACTGGATTATTTATCTGATGTATGCACATGAGTGTTTACAAAAAACAAGCGCTCAATGATCAAGACTGTTATCTTAGCTTTTACCAAAGATGTTGTAAGGATGCCAAGTGGGAAAGTGAAACCTGCCAAAATCACAAAGTAGCACTAGAAGTTGCTGACTTTTAATTTTGAGACTTTGCATATACAGGCAGCTCTAATTATGTGTGCTGTTTCCTACACATGATTGAGCAGCAGTTGTTTGTGCATTTATTATGTCTCGGTACCTGCTGGTGCAAACTGTGAGTGCCTTGGCGGAGCAAGGCAGGAGTCCCTAGACCACGGAGTGTTCTTACAGGAAGGGCTCCTGAATCTATCAGCTCCCACAGTTAAGTCTTTCCCCAGTTTTGTTTCTGAAAGCCGTGCTGGAAGATCTGGTGATGTTTTAGTTTTGGTGCAGTCTGAAAAGCAGAAGCTGTAGAAGAGCTTGGTACTTTGCTGGGGACACCCAGTGCATTATCTGGTAATTCTGTATTGACCCCAGTTCTCCAAACACTTCTCTTGCATTTCAGATCTCAGACCGCTGGACTGTGGGATGGGGGCCTGAAAATCCCCTCATACATTTGAGAAAGGTGCTGGGATGGACACATCTTGGTTTTGTGTTTGATTCATGGGATGTTGATTCGATGTCTGGCTGGGTCTCAGTTCGCTTCTATAATGTACCTGGCAGTTCCAAAATTCCCCGAACTTTGCTCTCTCCCTCTTACATTTCTCTCTTCTAATGTTTTTTAATTTTGCTGCTTTATATAGGCTCCTTTTCCTCCCCCTCTCACCACTTGCTGCTTCTTCTCCTCCGCCCCAGTTACTAAAATCTCCTCTCCCCGATGCGTCACCTTCGTCAGCAGCACTCTCATCATCTGCGGGCTGAAAGCAGAGCAGAGCACACTGGGGGAAGAAGAAATGACCCCGAACCCTCCTTAAGCTTTCAAGTGGCTGAAAGTTGCTTGCCGATCAAAGGTGGCACTCAGGAGTCTCTTCTCTTTGCTTCCTCCATCCTTTTTGTGGCAGCTTTCTCCCTGTTCCCGGCTGGCAGGGCACATCCCTCGGGCTCTGCAGGGCCTCTGCTAAAACGAGAGCGGCTTTGCATTTCCAGATAAAAAGCACTGCTGAGTACCCTGGTGTGTAAATACCAGCTGCAAAATTCCTGCAGTCCGGGTGGTAGGTGCTTTCAGGAAGATGAGAAGCCTTTTGGTAGGGAGAGAAGAAGTAGGGACAGCAAGGAGTTTTGGAACGAGGGGTAAAACGGAGAAAGGAGAAATGCCCGATGACAAAGCTCAGCTGAATCAGCTGGTGAGAAAAAGTCATTTTGATTGCTGCAGTCATCAAACCATGACTTTGAGAAGTGTTATGAATAGCACTTACACGTAGAAAGTTTGTAGGTGGGCGAAGAACAGATCCTGTCCCTCCCCTTGGACGTTCTGAAGCCGCAGCCGGACAAAGCCCTGAGCAACCTGCCCTGGTCCTGCTGCAACCCGTGAGCACAGAGGCCCCTCCCACCAGGGTGAGTCTGACATTGTGAGTTTGTGTTTGGAGAGAGGATCAAAACAAACAAAAATATTTGGGTCATTGCCAAGTGGAAGTATTAGGAGTGACATGGCAAATTTGTTTTAATGTAATCTGGATTTAATCACTGGTTTAGACTGTACTGGAGGCTTTCAGCTCTGGTAAGGGGTTGATTAGATAAATGTATTTTCCTGCTATTCATTTTCCATGGATGAACATACCGAGGTAACTTAAAAGCTTATAGCAAGGAAGAAACAAAAAAAGGGGACAAATGAAGTGACTGCTGCCAGATTAATTATTCTGTTGCATTTCAACTCATATTTTTAAACCTACAACTTTGAAAGGGAATGTTCAGAATTATCTTTGCAATGACCATCTTTCCATCTAATTTAAAGTCATTCAGCTTTACAAGAAGCAATTATGCTCCACACTAACAAATGAAAAGACATGGCAACATCAGAAAAACTGATTATTCAAGCAATCTTTCTTACATAAAATAGCCAGCTAATCTCTCAGCTTCAGTCCTTGAGTGCTATTGCAAATACCCTCCTGAAAGAGAACTTCATTCTTGGCACACTGGCAGTCTGCCTCTCATCCCTGATGGCTCCCTGTGTAGTCAGTCATGGTTTGGAGGTTAAGAAATTATATTCTCTTTTGTTTCAGTATCTCTTCTTGCACTCAGTGCATTTTCCTTGTGACCAATGAAAGTGAAGTACAGGGAATGAGGTTTGTGTCCTGCTTAGAAAAATGAGGAAATCTCCAGACTTGCTGCTCTGGCTACCACCCTTGAGGCCATCTGAGCTTGTGGAGGAATCTAAATGTTTTGTAAGTCACTAACTAGTGTAGTGTTGCACTTGAAGTGGTTATTGTTAGCCTAGCTGTGCTTATTATAGAAAAAGGAAAATAAAAAGTCCTGCTGCAGAAGAACTCTTAGTAATAAGTTGTTGCTAAACACCTAAAATCCTAATATCCGTGCCTTTCTCTTCTCGCCCTTCCACTGCTTCCTGGGAGAAACCAGCATGGAGTAGGGGTCAGTCATCTACCCCTTACCCAAGTGATTGATGAAGAAGTTAAAGAGTGCTGGGCCCAGTACAGAACTCTGGGGGACACCATTAGTGACAGGGCTCCAACCTAGACCCTGTGCCACTGATTGTCATCCTCTGGGTTCTGCCCTTCAGCCAGTTCTCAATCCACCTCACTGTCCACTCAAAGTCCCCTTTAGCCTTACTGACCCTTCTATAAATGCAAAAATGCCTCTTCTGCAATAAAGCGTTTCTAATTCCTGATTGCTCTTAATATTAAAAACATCTACAGAAAAACTCCGTGAGTCATCAGCGTCCTGTGCTGCCTTCAGGAGGGGTATGATGCTGATGGTGGCTTTTATTTTTCCTGCTGGTAGAAGCAGGAGGTGGAAGTTCTTCCACTCGGCTCTGGGATCCACTTGGGATAATAAATATATTTGTTTTCCGGCATGCTTTTACATGTTCTTTCTTAAAGGCAGTATCTGCACATTGTAGCTGTCTTTTCTGTGCAGGGAGCTTCTTAAACACATCAGATACTTGCTCCTAATTCTGTTAGCCCTAAACTGCTTTTGTCAGTGTCTGCATTTCTGTGGCTGTTGGTGAGATATTTGTGGGGGTGTCCAGGACCATCCCGTGCCCCCTCTCCTGTCTTCCCACACCCGCACCCCTCTCTGTGACATCTGTGCCCCTGCTTGGGAGTGCCCTGATCCGTCATTCCGTGCACCGCCCGATGGCACTGGGGTCATCCATATTTCATTCTCCACAGAATACCTGCCTGTTATTACTCTCTGTACAAGCATTACAGTTATGTACAAGGATAAGCCACCTGGTCAATAGAAAAATTGCTGGTACAGCTAAACAAGCTGCAGCAAAGCCCCAGGGAGGCGCAGCCGGAGCCTGACCCTCGGCAGAGGGTTCAGTGCGTCTTAATCATCCGGTTATTTGCCGGTTTTGTTCTCCCTTTCCATCTCATAACATTTCTTATTTTTATATTTTCATCTTAATTATCGCAGAACATAAGGGTAATGTTTATAGGGAACTGTTCAAAAGGCTTTCAAGACTTCTTTCCTGATCTCCAAGTTATTTGAAGGATTGTTGTGTTTGCAAAGTGAACGTTGCCGTCCCTGCCCTGGGAGTGGCTTTGTATTTCCCAGCACTGAATTTAAACTGACATTTTAAAAGCAATTTTGTCTGAGCAGCAGTCACTTCCAATGTCAGAAAGTTCAGGCACTACATCCACAGGCCATCAAGATGATCTCCCGGTCACAGGGAGTCGTTGGGGTTTTCTGTCCCTGCTGCCTGCGAAGGAAGAGCAGAGGAGCTCGTGGGTCGGATCGCAGCTGCTGCTCAGCCGGCTGAGCTGACACGTCTCTGCCGTGCTGCCTGGAATTGGGAATGACGTTGCAGCTCACTGGGGTTATGCTGGTACCAGGAGCTCACTTACCTCTCCAGCTCTGAGTTGTCTTCGACAGCCAGCTCTGTCCCCGCTCTGTGTTTCTGTATGATCACAGTGTTGTTAATCTTTTCCCTGCAAAGTTGTGTGGTACCTCTTTATCTGTAGCCAGTCGTAGCAATAAGCTGCTCTTCAACATTCCTGATCAGCGCTGGGGTTTTAGGTGGTCTACCATTTGTATAAAAATATATATCTATTCAACCTTTATCTGCTTTACTATTTTCATATACCCCTCTTCAGTGGGATTTGCCAAAGACTGTCTCTTTTTATAAATCTTGCTAAATTCTTACCTTTAAAATTGCAGAATTTTACAGCTTCCACCCCCAGAAGTAAGGTTGCCCTGAGATATGCTTTCTGATTTCCTTCTTTCCTGCTCTTTAACACTTCCCTGTATTAATTTGCATTTTCCAAGACAGAAGCTTGGCCCCAGTTTCCTTAGGGGATGCTGCCCTTCCTTGGCAAGGCTTGATCTGATCCAGGAGTCTGCTTGAGTCCCTTTTGCTCTGAACTTCTTCGCTCATCCATGTTTTGAGCATTTCCGAGGATTTTACTGTGGTGGATGAGCAAGAAACACAGAAAACAGCCCAAATCACACATCAGCCCTAAATTCTGCCTGCAGGCTCCTCTCCCTCCTTATACTGCTGCTGCCTGGGTGGACTGTAGCTATCGAGTCCCTCCGTGGCATTTTCCAAATGTGATGTATCCCAAAGGATGCAGAAGACTGTCCCAGATTAATGTTGTGGTTTTCCGAGGCTCATCTATTCAGGATATGTTTAAGCAAATGGAGTATTCATGATTCGAGATAAAATTAAGGGGGAGGAGGGAGTGGTTTCACATTTTGAAAGCAAACATTTAAAACAGATGCAGCCTGCTGGGAAGGATCACATTGAATTGCATGACTTTTTAAAAGAAAAGAACATCCATTTTACTCAAGTCCTCAGTATGAAAGATTAGGAGTTAAGAGACATTTTTCACCCACTTTGAAAGTAAATGTATTTTAAATTTAATTCTTTGGTGCAGCTGCTGCTTTCTCTCTCTGGAAAGCCTTCCTTGTGCTTTGAGCAATGTAAAGATGTGGGCTGGGTGCTAATCCAGTTTAAGATTCCAAACTTCCTTTCTACTCTTCAGAGATTTTCCCACCACCACTGTCTAGATAACTGTGGAACTGTCTTTTATTTTAACACAGCACTGGTTTAGGGAGATTTGTTAGAGATTCATCATCTCAGTGCAAGGAAAAGTATGAATGTGAAGGTTTCATGTTATTTTGGATAGATAAATCAATGTAAGATGGTATGAAATCATCTGGTTTCTTTTTTTCCTCCAGTATAAATACGTAGGGCGGCCTATATTTTAAAAAAATAATCCAGAACCCCCCAGGACCTGTGAAAGAGTCCCGAGGTCTGGTGGTGCTGCTGGGGCAGCCAGGAGCTGTGGCAGGATGCTCCTGTTACTGCTCATCGCTGTCGGGTGTTGCTGTGGAGTTACTGCTCCGGTTACCGCTCACTTGGGGCTGCAGAACCACCCTGCAGGATGGCGTGGTCTGAAGATGCTGGCAAGTTAGGAATGCCAAAATTCTGGGGAATCTGGTGCTTGCTGAGCTCTGTTACCACCCAGGGTTACCAGGAGGAATTGCTGAGGGCACACGACACCAAGTATCAGCTCTGAGAGAGTCTGGCTGAAACAGCAGCAGGATTTTGCTGTCTCATGACCCTTGTTGTCCTGATCCAGTCTGCCCCAGGGACTTCCCTCTCCTAACTCCAGGTAGAGCCTCCTCCTTTCCTGTTCCTCCTCTCCTGAAGAACAGGAGCGTATTTTGTGGATTGAGTGTGCTGATCTAGAGCTCATTAATGCTGTTGTACCATTCTGAATACATCAGCTGTGCCCATAATACTCAGTCTGAAGCCATTATTCTCTAGAAGTGATCTTCCTACCTTCCTTTAATATTGTTACTATTATTATTAATTTTATACAACCAGCACTGCAGTCTGAGCACCATTCCAATAGTAACTTGCATTTAGTGACTTATTAAGGTTTATCCAAGTCACGGATTCCCAGCGGATGTCCTGAGCTTGTTTCTTATTTAAAAACATCATCTAAATTCAAATCAGGAATTAACACAGTTCTGCAAATGACATTCACCCCTCTGCAGAAGGACCAGCCTTAATCCTGTGTGCTGCAGCAATGGTATTTCAAGCCTTGTTTGAGGGCTTTAGTGGGCTTAAATCAGCCTTAGGCAAAGCACAAGCGTCTGCAATAGTTAGACAGGACTAACACTGCCTACTTTGGGCACCCAGTGTAAACATGTGTCAGAGGGGCTGTGTCAGGACATGGATTCCCTTTATAGCTGGGGAGAAGACAAAGTGCTCCACAAAACCTTCCTGCACCACTTGGTACTGGAGTTAGTGGCTACAGACCAAATCTTCACACAGTCCTGTTCCTAAACCATTTGTTCTACTGCTGGAATCCTGCTCTTTGCTGGGAGAGGGGCGAGGTCCCTGTTTCAGAGCTCTAAGGGAACCAATGGGATACTGGCAGAACCAGCAGGATCTTTCTTTAGGGGGACTTCCAACTTCTGTTGAGATTCAGTTCAGGTTGATCTGGTTCTTGTAGGGCTCTCTGGAAAGCCCCACTGTAACATATTAATATATTTGCCTCCTTACTGATTGTCATCAGCAGTCCATGCTGTTGGAGTTCCCAGAGTTCCCACAAAACCCGTTGTGCTGGGCCAGTGGGTGGGTTGGAGAGCTTCCACACATCCATCCTTCCCTCCTTCCCTCCTTCCCTCCTTCCCGTGCCTCTCTAGGGTAGTCTGCCCTTGGCATAGGAATCGTGATGTGGGGCTCCGAGTGGAAGAGGAATGTGATATGCTCACTTCTCCAACATCCTGCTGCTCAGAAAAACATAAACCCGAAGCAGATGTGTCATTAAATCATTTTGAATCATTGCAAACATTGCAGGAGCTCAGTACAAGCATCCATAGCTTTAAGCCACCTCCGCAAAGCGCTTTGTATCTGTCATAAAATTTGGATGAACTACACTGGGTAAACTGTTTTACCTGAGAGCCACCTACCTTTTAGAGCTGAGACTGGCTGAGGGAAGATAGAAATAGATTTCAGTGCGTTGTGAAAGCTCGATGTGATTTCTTGGTCCCATAAAGCTGCTGCCCAGTGTAGGAAAATACCTCCCTTTAATTCAGAGACCAGGCAGAGGAAGCTGTCTTGGATCTGAGATGAAAGTATATGATTATTTAATCACTGGTTAGTTGGTGATAATGAGCAAGTATTTTGCAAAATGAGCTCTGAAAGGGAGTCTCTAAACATAGATCCTGGTGCTGCAGTGCCGGAGCTGAGCACAAAGTGTGGCCCTGCTGTTCCCAAGGAAGGCTCAGTGCATCACTGTTCCTTCGCAGCCAGGCGTTGGTGGCAAACCTGCTGCCCAGATTACCAAGCAACACGTGTGCCAAGGCCAGGGGGAGGACAGAGGTCCAAGGGTTTCTTAACTCAAAACTGTCATTTCTTGTGCTTCGCTGAGCTTTTCCAGCAAGGATACGTTCCCCTTTAATTGCTGGACTTCTGAGAACGGCTTGACAGAAGAGCAGCCAAACAATCTTGTTTTCCTTTGTTAGCTATTTTTATTTTACCTGGATCATTACTTATCAAAGAGTGCTGCTATCACTTGAAATAAACATGTTTAAACATTAATAAGTAGCTTAAGAGATGCTCTTTTTGATGCTGTCTGGGAAAACATCGTCTGATTTTTGAAGGAGAAGAAATTCAGCGCAAATGTTTTTTCCCTCATGTGTTTTAATATCCCTCAGTAATTACTTTGCAAGTGGGAAAGCAAAGGAGGGGAATTGCTGCGATCAGCTGCCCTTAACATTGCCTCGACAAAAGCCTGACAGAGCCAACAGTGTGAGCAAGGAGAGGTTTGTGAGGGTACCTGGGTCCGCACGCTCTTCTTTATTATCTGTTCTAATTTCAGCCGCCTTGAAAGCCTCAAACAAAATCAGAACGTCATGATGCTACCCCATATTTCCAAATTCCTTGGAAAACTGGCTTTCAAAAGGAAGATTTTTTTCCCATTTCCTTGTGGCTGAGCAAGTCGCAGTACATATGTGCTGCTCCCTGTCCACGTGAGATGCTGGGTTCGTGGCTCCGCAGTGATTCAGAAAGTCAAGCCAGAAGGGGCTGTTGAGTCATCCTTGTCCTCACTCCGGTGTTCCATGAGCCGCTCTGTTTCCACCTGCTCGTCTCAGCACAGGGCACGCCGTGTCTGAGTGCACTTCCCTCTGCAGGAAGAGATCCAGGCTTCGCATGGCATCTCCAAGAATTTAAGCGTTTTCTGCTCTATTTCATAGCTTGTTTGAGAGTTTAATGATTCATGCTGTAAAAATACTTTCCTTGTTGGCTTTTCCCTGTCTTCAGCTTCCAGCCAGTGATTTCTTTTATTTGTTACTGCAGAGATAACAAAGCCTTTTTCTGGCGCTGTGTTTTCCTTTGTGAAGGGGGTTTCACGCTATAATCAAGTTACCTCTCAGACAAGCTGAACAGATTGGGCTCCACATTTCTCATTAAAAGACATTTTTCTCCCATCAGTATTTTTACTGTATCCTTTTCAATTTTTAACGTCATTGTGCCAAGGTTGACCCCAAAGCTGTTCCTGTGACACAGGGGGGTGAAATTGCCTCCTGGCTTGCACATGTTGCGTTTCCAGTTTCCAAGTGGAATATCCCCTGTCACACAAGGAGGTTGTGCTCTGGTCTCCTGGATATTTTTACAGAGGCATTTTGTTGCTGGCTGCTGTGGCCAGTTCTGTAGGTACCTCCACAGTCCTTGTGGGGCCAAATACTTCTTGTGTTTTCCTTGCGTTCTTTGCAATTAGAAGAGGAAAAAAAGTTTGACAGTGCAGAGCTGTTCCTGGAGAGAGATGAGGTACTAACTTAATAAACACAGGTATTCCCAGTGTTTTCTGATTTGTTGGTTTTCTGGTTTGGCAGCTAAGCTAAAGTGCAATTAAGTGTCTCTAACCTTGCTGCAGGGAGAGCTGGGGAACCATTTGTTATTTTAAATCTCTTTACTTTTCAATTGTCAAATTCAATTAAGGGAGAATTTATGCTTTCACAGGAAAAGGGAAGCAGCTATAGAAAACTCAACGACCTGAGTTGTTCCAGGATCTGCTATGGGATTTCATCCTTTCAGCAGAGCCATCTTCAGAGGTTTTGGCAGTAACTTCAGAGTTGTGGCAAATAAGTATTTGCTTATCTTAACATTTGGGGAGTTTAATGTGCATATTTTCATGCTTTGCAGCCAAGCTGCAACCGCAGAGGGCAGAACTCAGCAACATCCACCTTTAACCACTGCTTTTAGCTTGTTTGCAGAAAGTTTTGTTTGCACAGGCTGCACCTTGCCCCAAAACTGCTGAAATCAAAAGTGATGTTTCTGGGGAACCCAGACACGTATGCAGGGGTTCTGCAATTGGTTTTGTTTTGATTTCACTGCATCCCAGAAACATTTCTTTCCTTCAAAACCTCATTTCTGGTTACTTTCCTGTTTTGGGGAAGGGCGATAAAAGGGCTTGTTGTGCGTTTGTACATCAGAGAATGTCATATGTAAAGACTGTGGGGTGCTTCAGTTCCACGGGTCCTGTGGAAGTCTGAGATTGGTGTTCTCATGGGCTTTGTCAGTGGTGCAAAACCAAGCTGCAGATGTTTCTTGAGTTCATCAGCAGCCACCTCCTAACCGGGGGCTTGGGCATTTGTGTTGAGCTGCTGCATGTCCAATGCCTGGATTCAGAGAAGGAGACTTCTGGTGTAAAATACTGTTCTCAGGCTGTCAGGATATTCTCCTGTACACCCTGGTGAGGTTTTTTTACAGCCCTTTGCAGTAAACTGTGAGCTTTTCAATAGTCTCAGAGCAAATGCTCTTTCTTTTGCTGTCTTGTCCCCTCTCCCCCTCCAGCTACTGGTAAGAAGTATTTTTAAGTACTGTTTCACATAAATCTGAGAGGCTGAGTGGCTTAGAAGCCAGCTGGGAAGCTGAATATGTCATCTCTGGAGTAAAACATAGATTTGGGGAGTTTTCATGGCTTTTTTTTCCCCAATGTTGCCATTTCTGGTGGACCAGCAGATGGAACTGCCCACGAGGCTGAATTTATCCCTGCAAAGCCAGCTGCTGCAAAATGCTGGGGCGAGGGTTGCTTTGACTCCCGTGCTTTGGAGAAGCTTGTTATTGTAATGAGAATAATGTCCCTCTGTTTGGCTTAGCAACATTCTGCAAATCAGTGTTTGTTCTTGAGCTTGTGTATAAATCCCACTTAGTTAATTTAGGCCAAAGCTGCAAGTCTGTGTTTGTTCCAATGAAAAACAAAAAAGGATCAGAGCAATCTGGGGGGAAAACATGATTTCTGACATATCATCTGGTGAGATAACATTTGCTAAGATATCTGGTGGCATCCCAGGAATTATAGGGGTTTTCCCACTGGTGTGGATGTGATGCCATACCCTGCATTCTCCATAAAAGCACAAATGTGGTCATTACGGTGAGTGGTAATTGGCCTTCAGGCATTTGTCACTGATCCTGAGAGGTGTTGGAAAGGCAACAGCCAAAAAATGTGGGGCCAAGAGCACCACAAGCTGAGAAACGGCCAAAATAGTGTTAAAACTTTCTGATAATCAGGATGAAGAAATCCAAAATAGTGGCACCAGTGGGTTCACTGTGCAGGTAGAAGGAAGAAAGTGAGGATGATAATAATAAAATAAGTATTTCTGGCAGCTCAGGAAGGCAGAAGCAGGAGGAGTGTTAAGTGCTGGGTGAAGCCCACGGCGTCCGTGTGGGAGCTGCCAGCGGCAAAGCGGGCGCTGGGTGGTGGCTGCTGCACAGGGACTCTGGAAATCCTGTGGAAATGAATATTTAATAGAGAAATAAAGTGATTATATGTATGTGTAAATGCTGGTTTTATCTCCCTGCTGCCCTATAAATGGCTGGTAGCTATCAGCCCAGGAGGGCTGCAATAATTATGGCTTCACTGACTTGGCTGATAAAAGATCAATTCCACTGGGATGATCTAATGCCTTCCTTAATGGGAGGCACTGGAAGCGTTAGCCCTATTTTAAGTATGCACCTACAAGAAAAAGGGACTTGCTTGAAATCCAGCTTTCCCCAAAATTGGAAAATTCTGCAAATGCTGCTTAGCTGTCTCTTCCTTGGCAGCCTGGGGACACACAGCACTCCGTAAGAGCAGTCTCTTTTCCTGGCATTACCAGACATTTTCCCAGCTGAACATCTTTGGTTTGGTTTGGTCTTACCTTGGCTTGTTTTGGTTTTTTCCCCAGAGGAAAACTCCAAAACAAACTTTTTGCCTAATTTGCATTGTTTCTGTCAGTATTTCACAAGAAAAGGTTTCTGTTCCCATAGGAGTGCAAGGGAGACAGGTGGAAACCAAGACTTCAGACTGAGCTGCAGTGCAACATTATTTGTGGATGTATAGACCCATCCTCAGTCTCCACCTGGGAGCTGACACTGGAGCTAAACTGAGGTTGGTAACATCTGAAGTCTTCAGAAGATGCTTTTATATCAACTTTCACTGTGTTGTCTTGTTTCCTAGGGATAATATGTAATTTGTTCACTAATAGACACTCTTATTTAGACAAATTAGACCTTTTTAACACCATTTGTATTAGCTGGTTTTGACTGCACTGTGTGAATTACAACAGGGATGGGGACATTGTAATTGTAGAGAATTGTTCTCCAATTTGGGGAAAACAGACAACGCTCTGTGCCCTGCTTCCCGTTTGTTTTCTCTGTGTTTCAACATGGTACTTAAACCATTACCATAATCTTGGGGTGGCTGTAATTATGTGAATAAGTGGGTGGGAAGGAGTCATAGAACAGTACAAAAATAGCACCAGGGAGTGCAAACTTGTTTCTATAAACAAACTAAGAGCAGAAGGAGGAGGGAAATGAGATGCCAGTGGTGCTGCATCCTGGAGCCAGCATGGATGGTTATTGTGGCTTATGTGGAGTACAGGTGGGGACTGGGTAATGCCATTGCATATTGCAGTGGTCTTCATCTTCGCAGTGGAAATTTGGGGTTTATTGCCAGTTTCAGTTGTCCAGGAAATCACTGAAGGCTTTGAGGAAGACACACCCAAGGTTCCTCAGGCACCACCTCTGGGGTTCATCTCCCAGGTCGAAGCTTTGGTCCCCAGCAGGATCCTCTGTTTACCTTCACTTAATTCCATGGCTCTCATCTCCTTCCCTCCGTGCTGTGCGGAAGAGGAGAGCAGAGAGCCGTCTCCAAGACCCCTGCTGAGGCTGAGAACACCCAGCCCTGCTGCAGAGAGTGAGCTCTCCCAGTGCACCTGATCCCAAGCCTGATGGAAAGGACACTGCTGCCCACGTGCATGGGGACTGGGGTAAACAGTGTGGATCAGGACATTGGTTTCTCAGAGCCTGACTGTATTATTCTATGTTTGAACATCTCTCTGGTGCTACTAAATCAATAGGTCTCCAATGCTGAAAGAATATATAAAGCTGGCAGGGTAAAAAAGCATATTCCTCTTCAGTGCAGAAATCTGGAGTTTCAGCATCCCCAACATGCTGAGGGTGTTTGAGCCTTCTCTCAATCCACAAGAACTTCTTGGCTACAGAATCACCTTGTAAAACTTTTTAATACTTTTTCCACTATTTTCTGGCTTAACAGAATCACAGAATCATCAAGGCTGGAAGAAACTGAGATCCCCCAGCTAGTCCAAACATCCACCTAGCACCACCATAATCACCACCAGACATATCCAGATGCTTCCTGAACAATTCCAAAGGCAGGAACTCTACCACATCAACTTCTTTCAATGCCTGACCACTGTTCTAGTGAAAACATTTTTTCTAATGTCTACTCCGAATCTCCCCTGGCCCAATATAAGCCCATTTCTTCTCATCCTTTCTCGTCAGACGTGGCAGAAGAGATTGACCCCACCTCACTACAACCTCTGTTTAGGTAGCTGTAGAGAGGAATGAGGGCCCCCCAAGCACCTTCTTCCCCAGACTAAACAACCCCAGTTACCCTGACCCCTCATCACAGGACATGTTTCCTAGACCTTTCTGCAGGGTGTCGCTTCTCTTGTGCCAGCACCTCCGTGTCCTTTTTGAATTGAGGAGCCCAAAAACTGAGCACAGGATTTGAGGTGTGACCTCACCAGTGCCGAGTACAGGGGGACAGTCACTTCCAGTCCTGCTGGCCACACTGTTCTTGAGGGAGATCAGGATTCCTTTGGCCTTCTTGCCCACCTGGGCTCATATCCAGCTGCCTGTCAAGCCGCATTCCCAGGTCCCTTTGTGCTTGGCTGCCCTCAAGCCATTCTTGCCCAGCCCGTAGTGCCACATGGGGTTGTTGTGACCCAGGTGCAGGACCTGCACTTGGCCTTGTTGAATCTCACACAGTTGTCCTCAGCCCATTGATACAGTCTGTTTAACCCTGCTTGATTTAAAGGTGTGGATATGCCCNCATGCTGAGGGTGTTTGAGCCTTCTCTCAATCCACAAGAACTTCTTGGCTACAGAATCACCTTGTAAAACTTTTTAATACTTTTTCCACTATTTTCTGGCTTAACAGAATCACAGAATCATCAAGGCTGGAAGAAACTGAGATCCCCCAGCTAGTCCAAACATCCACCTAGCACCACCATAATCACCACCAGACATATCCAGATGCTTCCTGAACAATTCCAAAGGCAGGAACTCTACCACATCAACTTCTTTCAATGCCTGACCACTGTTCTAGTGAAAACATTTTTTCTAATGTCTA
>VYZQ01066068.1:0-12102 GCA_013400655.1 Mystacornis crossleyi
TCTCCCTTAAAATCCATATTTACTGTATCACAGCTGCCAGGATTCAGCAATATGAGTGACTCCCAGAAATGCAGGGCAGATTATTACCATTTCTGGGTGGGGCTGAAAGGGTTGAAGGAATACCTACACAGGGTTCAGGCACTACAAACCTCAAGCTGCAGGGAAGCAGTTGCTGGTTTTAACAGAATCTGTTAAAATCGGTTTTGGTGTAGCTGAGCTTTGAGAGATGGCGCAGATCACGGTCCAGTGGTGGTGCAGGTCCCTGCTGAGCTGTGGTCAGTTCTTCTCCCTAAGGCAGCTGTCACCTAGGCATAAGCAGCTGAAAAGTGTTTATAAATTGATTTTTAGCAACCACCTCTAAGGAGAGGCCCAGAATCTAAGTGATCAGTTAGTTAATTGGCAAGTTTACAGGAGGCACCCTTGCAGTAAGACACATTACAGCACTTCTCACTGATCCAAGCTTACAGGATGCTACAGCTGCCAGGGGTGAAGCCTTACAGCAATTCTAACGTGTTCATGCTTGTCCTAACGTTGCGGGGGGCTGTGTTTTTGTTTTGGGGGTTTTTTACCTAACCATCATCCTAAAGAGAAGCTCTTCCAGACACTGCCCTGCTGTGCCAGCTCTTAGCACTCACAGGGGGAGTAGGATGTGTGGCAAAACCAAACCTCAGCCCTGAGCCAGCTTTGGGGGTGGAGTGAGCAACTCACTTCACACAGTGCTGAAGATCAAGCTGTGCAAAAGGTGCAGGAAAGAGCTACAAAGCAGCACTTCACTGCCTCCACAGCTTTGGCCTTTGCCACATTTAAAAAGACACCACCACTTTAACAAGAAATTGCATTTAAAGTGGTGAAACCTTCCCCCCCAAATGACTGGCAAGTGCCTTTAAAAGAGCTTTTAAAAGCGATTTAAAAGTTGCAGCAAATTCCAGACTATTAAATGCTGTAAGAAGTAGTCTGTGAGGGCAAACGAGTTCTAGTGAAGGTGGACCAGCTTGACCTTCTAAGCAAGTTTCATCTTGCTGTACCAATCACTACACAAATAGTGCTGAGGGGATGGTCTTGATTGCAAGAGCTACACAAAAATCAAATAAACTGCTGCAAAAAGGCAGGGCAGGAAGGTGTGGGTTTAAGTTAAAGCTGGTTGAAAACCACAAGTATTCCTCAGTTTGGGAACACGGGTGGGGGGGGAAGAGTTTGTCTTGTACTAGAATTAAGTCATCTATTAAAGCAAACAAGGAGACACCCTCACTGACCTGAAGTGCTCCAAGATATCGTGCTTGTAACTCCAATTCAGCAGCTCAGCTGGATTCTCCTAAGGTTGAAAAGGGTGGGAAGAAAACAGTGATAGCTACAGAGGGCTCAAGTCACCACAGACAGTGCTCTAATAAAGCTCGCCATTCATCTGTACTTTAGTAAGTTTTATTAATAAAAGACTAATGCATCACAATCTCACCCAGAACTCTTGGCTGGGTTTGCTATTGCACCGAAGCTTTCCTTTTCCTGAAGTGAAGCTGCAGCAGCTCTCTGCTCTCCCAGGGGGCTGAGCTGCCTCCAGAACACCACTGAGTGCACAAGTGTTGGTAACTTGAACTGAAGAGCTCCACGAACCAGCTCTGGCCCGTGGGGAGCTCAGATTTGTTTCACAAGACTGATTATAGGTAAGGCTAGTATAAGGCATTCAAGATGACTACATGGTACAAACCAGAACATCAGACCTTGACAGCCAAAAGAACAGTTGTAGCAGTTCCACAACACGAAAATGAATACCTGGACTAATTTCAGAACAAAGAATAAAGTTGTTATGCCAGACTGGATGCTGGATCCCTGGTTTTCTTCGTGGTTTGTAAGGATAGCTTGCAGAGGGGCAGCTGTCTCTACAGGAGCAGATACTTCCTTGGCAAGGTTTCACCTCACGATGCATCATCTAGTTCTGCATTTTATTACAAGTAGAATCATTACACAACAAAGTAATGCATATTGGAAAAATACATTTTTACAACGACTCCAGACAAACATTGCAGATAAAATGCCATCGTTCTAAGACTTCCTTTTCTATTTCACAGAGGGTATTAGAAGGTTCAGTTATTTCTGTCACTCATACAAGCTTTGATTTTTCTAAAGACAAGTTTGCTGCAGTGACCACCTCTGCTGGTTACAGAAAAAAAGAGGACTTGCCTATTAACATTTGATGTACAAAACAATCCAGCCCTGGCCTCCCATACTGTTACATGTTAGTTGATAAGCACTACACGAGCAGTTGGACAAGGTGTTACCTCCAGCACGGGAAGTCATTGAGGCATGTGTCAGCTTTTAGCCAGCAACTTACTCTGCTCTGTTAGTACCTTCAACAGCAACATTCTCACTCCACTCAGTGGTGTGAAACAGTGACTGCACCTTTTACAGACACAAAATTTCAGCCAGACCACGGTTTGTGCTTGTGTAAGAGTGCTGGACCATGGTATTTGCTTGTGTAAGAGTGCTGGATGACTGCAATCAAAGGAATCCAGTCTCAGAACAAAAAGCTACACCATGAACCACCCAACGTCCCATGCAGCCCTGCTGAAGTGCCTGAAGCCTCGTGTGACAGCAGCACTTCCAGGGACAGAAACTGATTTTCCATCTAACCTTTTGTTCAGTGCTTGGCAGACTTGTGTCTCGAGTTCATAGATACCACTAAAGACAGCAGGGTAAGAGGGGTGGGGGGTTTGGTCACAACTGTATTATGCTACAAAAAGGGAAGAGCAGTTGTTTAGAGTTAGAAATGTGTTGACCACCACTACATTACCAAGTGCCTCATTCACATTTGTACCCTGTAGTGGAGCATTGCCAGCAAAACTCCCCCAAAAATTCTCAGTGGTCTGAGAGTTCAGACCAACACTAGGCAGAGTGTGTGAGGAATTGAGTCCCACCAGTTGTCTGGCGGGGTCAACTCCTCAGCTGAACTAGAAAAGAACTAACTTGGGTTTTGGTTCATGTTGTGAGCTTTTCCCCTTTAGCTCTGTCAGAAAGCTATTTAGAGTTGGCTGGAAGGAAACTATCTCAAAGGCACTTTAAAAGGATCAAATTCGCTGAATTTAATTGCTTTAAATTTAATAAACACCTCAGGCTGTACACTTAACAATAACCTTAACTTTCCTTTCAGACTTCAGTAAGAAAGCTGGGGCAGTACTGGCTGTAAACAGCAAAGTGGGAGCACTACTGATGGTTTCCCAGATCTTTCCCAGAGTTTTACAGTTATAATCAATATCCTGTTTTTCAGAAGACCAACTACCCAGCTTTAAACTTGCCATTCAGTTAAGCTGACTTTTCACCAGATCACACTTTCCATCATTAAAAAGCTTGCTTAACCCGTTAGAGCTGAGCTCCCTGTTCCTTTGCTCCTTCCATCAGAGAAGCCACTGAAGAAGTGATGTTTAAATGCTTTGGCAATTCCATGCTCTGCAGTTTTCCGATTCGGTTGAAGCCCATAGGCTGTGGCCTTGGAAAACCCCTCCTCTGCACTGTCTTTCAGCATTCTGAGCACACTCTTACCCCTCCACATCACTGCAGCTCCAAACCAAGAGGGAAAACAACATGTTACCATGGTACTACAGTCAAGACTTCTTTCACCAGATGCACTTTCTCTCCATCGTTATCTTTCACTGCTAGAGATTTGCAACCAGTGACACCCTGAAATATCAGACGGCAATGGACCAGAAGTACAATGTTTCCATCATCCATTTCACTCAAAAACCCCAAACTGTAGATTGCAGTTAACTGACACCATTAATTACTGCAGCTAACATTAAGTGACACCACTATTTTCCCTCATTCACCTACAATATTATGCCAGAGATGCACCATTTGCATTAGTAACTGTTAGAGACCAGCTGTGGTACCCAGAGCATTCTGCTGGAACGTGACCGCAGCAGACATCGAACAGCGAGGCAAGTTTGTATTGTCATCCATTGTTCTTGCCTAGTGGTACAGGGGTGATTCCAGTTACAGTATATGCACACTGGAAGATGAAAGTGCAGCTCAGGTGAGACTTGATGTGAAATTAATCATGCAAATGTCAGCAGTTACACCCTCTTCTATCCTCTCCTTGTACAAGCTTGAGAAAAACTGAGCAAGTCTCCCATAACAGCAGCAGTCCAGTTCATCATCTCATCTTACTCTTTTAAGACTAACAAGTCACTGCTCCAAACAGGGCAACACATCATCACCTGTCCATACTGTTCACTGGAGGTAACAGTCATTAAAAAATGCACGCCAATTCATGGAGTACAGACGAGGAATGCTGAATTGAGTCTATACCAGCTTTATCTCTTGGAATAAAAACAGCCTTAACATGGCTTATAGCTTTGCCTAAGTACCCATTTTTTCTAACTGAAGCCTTTGCCCACCAAATCACAAGCCAGTCTACCAGCCAAGTACTTTCCTGTTTACCTGGACAACATGGTGGTAGGTTTCTACAGATTCAGCATGTTGAAGAGAGCACAACCAGCCTAGGTTTAAATACTGCAGCTTACTCCGAATAGGAAGGCTCCACATAACGCTCCCACTCACCAGCAATCCTGCTGAAAATGGACCCAAGTTTAGTGTCTAGAGGTGCAGCACATTGTACACGGGTAGGGTTACTGACCCTCCCACAGCAGTTACCGGGCTCCTTAAACCCAAGCAAAGTGCTACTCTCCCTCCTGGGATTCTTAATGCACTTCAGCATTTATTGCTGTACTGTGAGTTAAGACTTCACCAGTTTTAGTGTTTCTCCTTTAGCACGTGCTCAGGCTTTGCAGCAAACTTGTGGTCATTTATACAAGTTCCATGAACTGGAAGGACCAACAACGTAAACATGAAAGTGCAATGAAGACTGGCAGTTCCAGCAGGTATGAGCAAGAGCATTTCCTAAAACAATCTTGCACTTCTCTTGAACATGCTAAAGCTAATGAGTCGTTTGCTGAGGAGGTATCAAGATGTGGATCTGCAATTCTGACTGCTTCACATCAGATGTTGTAAAGCTTTCTGTTACTGTAAGGCCACGATTCTTGAGCTATACTTAGAACTACCCCGGGTCTGAAGAGTTTCTTGAACAGTGGTTGCAACAGCTCAGTTTAGCTTCACAAGAAGTCTTCTCTAGGGAAGGGGAACGTTTATCTTTAAGACAAAGCAAAGGAAGATACCTGGTTACCCTGAAACTTAATGCCATCTCTACTAAGCAGCCTGAAAGCCACAGGACTTAATAGAGTTGCTCAGTGCAAAGCACCATGTCGAGGACAGACCTGTTTTATGCCGATTCAATCAGTATAAATTTCAGCTTCCATACCCCACTGCAACTAGAAGAGGGTCTAAATTCTTTTGTCACTTGGTTTCAACAATCCACTCTGATTCCTAGTGAAGTCTATCGCAGCCTGATACATTTACAGTCATACAAAATCATTTATACCAGAGTATATCATAACAGGGTCCTTAATTAGTTCAGTCTATTGCAGAAGACATGTATAGGCCTCCTCTTCCCTATCCCGAGGGCTTGTAAGCAGAGCTGCTGTCAGGAGCACTGACTGGGAATCCCTTTACTTCCACAGCATACTAGGACACTCCTCCCAGAGTCAGGACATCAAAGCAGATGTTGCAAACTCGAACGGGCTTGTTCAGATCAAATTTTATGATAGGAATCTCCTTTGTTGAGCACTTATGGCAGAGCAGGCGTCCACAGTGTCGGCTGTTGATAGAAGAGGGGTGGGAGAAAAGTGAATTCCCTCCTAGTGAACACCAGGCTGTTACTGTTTGACATTCTTTATCAATGATAGCATCATTAAATACACACTAGCAACTGAACTGCTATGATTGTCTTGTCTCTTCTGGTATTTGTCATAGAATAATTTACTAATGCCAAGAGCACATGCTGGTTCTGTACTAGTGAGTCACCTGGTACTGCTTCAGCTGATGCTCATGTAGTTTCTCTGGCACACTGAGCTCAGAAAAATCTTTGCTTAACACCCCTCCAACCGTGTTTTGTACAAGTTCAGACTAGTTAAAAAGGCAACTCCTATCTACACAAGAGCAGCTCATGTTCACCTTCAGCCATTTCCACACTACAAACAGCATCCCAAACCTGAGCTGTCAACACCTGCCCAAATCTGCCACCTGTTTTGGAGCAGGTCATCCCACCGCTGTGGTAGTGCTGTGCTCCCTCCTGCCTGTGTAACCACAGCCCCAGTGGCTGTCCTCTCTGAACCTCATGCCTCCACAGGAGGCTCTCCCAGACCCCATCCTCTATGCAGGAAATGATCAAGTGCACCTTTGCCATCAAGTCGTGATAAACCACTGCCACATTTACCATTAAACTTCTGTTATTGTTGCTCCTCTGTGGAGTGAAGTGCATCACTCTCTTTCCCCGACAACTGGGTATTTAAATCTTGTTTCACTACTGGAACTTGGACGTGATTTCTCATTTACAACCAGTCAGAATATTAAAATGCACAAGCTGCTTAGAATATGATTTCAGTCAGACTACAAGTTTCTGATCTAAGACAGGATGGAATGTTTCAGCTGGATTAGTGGTTATACACCTATGTTAACATGGAAGTTTCCTGAACTACTGGAAGGAACAAGTCTAGCTACATTTGGGGAGAAATCCATTTCCTGGTAAGCACAGCAAGGTGGCTCATATTACCAGTGATGCTTCCTTGTCGTGACTCCGAATTTGGCAGCACATTCATAGCAGTTGGAGCCATCACACCAGGGAGGTTCTTTTGTCAGCATATCTGTTAGAGGTAAAAATGTGAAGGCAAAATGGGCTCAGACACCTCTTGAGTGCAGTAAACATGAAGGCTTTTTCCAGTTCTAGGTTGCATCCAGTATAATGGATTTAACTACTCTTGCAGGAGCTGAAGTCTTGTTTGTAGACAACCTGTAGTGGCTTTCCATCACGTTGTCCACAGCAACTGTACAGCACCAGTTAAAAAGCAGCATCTGTGTTTTAAGCTACACTGGACTACACAACCTGCCAAGAGTTTCCATGTCTATCCTTCCAGAAAAAGTAGTATCTGACAGTCTGCGTGGTACAACTTTTCAGCTAATCACAAGAAAAACTAGTATTTCTACCCCCCACTGATAGTAATGTATAATTCACAAGTTCCACCTCTCTGGAATTACTGCCATCTAAATCAGATGTCCAGAGTTCCTTCCTTCAAAGCATCCTGGAAGCATAAGCCAAAAATGCTTTCCCACTGCAGCAAGAGGTACGTACCCAGCAGTCTGAAGAGAAGCTGTTTTGTAGCAACTTGATAGTTGAAGATATTGACTCCTTGGTTATTGTTAACTCCCAGGCGAGCCCCAGCTCTCACTATTGCACGACACAGGTTAGCATTTCCCTTCATGTAAGCCAAGAGGAGCACTGAAAAATAAAAGCCAGACAGTTCTTTGCTAACAGAGTGGCAGATTGTGTTATATTCAGTCCAGACCAGGATCTTCAGTTTTTAAGTTTCCATGTATTGTGTGCCTCTTACTGTATTTAACATACTACTGCCAATTATTCCAGCTTCAATAGTGATGTACCACAAATACAACTCGAGCGACTTTAAAGTTCAGTAGTCATTGAGTCTCACCTACCTGTGTTTCCTTCAGCATCAGGTTTGTCTAGAGGGTATTCTGGCATACACTCCAAGAAGAGGTCACAGATGGCTGCTGCATTATCTTTCCCATATTGTCCCAAAATATGCATTGGTGACTGGCCTCTGGGGAAAAGAGTTTGTTATCCTGATCAAAGTCTGCTTGCTACTGCAGTTACTCATCCAACTCTCCTTGCTTTCAAGTTTGGTTCAGATTTGAACAATGCCACGTCTCCGTAACTCAGTACGTCACACACAACTCCCCGCTTTAACTTCCCTTTCTTGGTGTGTACGTATAATTTGCACAGAATTTAGACACAGCATCATCTGCACACTTCCAAATTCATGTATAAATAATATAATACAAGCCAAATATATATTTTAAGCAGCATATCAGCACATCTTAAAATACGAAGTGGTTCTTTTAGTCTGTTAAGACTATAAATAACTACCTGATATTAAAGGCTTCTGCATCTACATTGCACTCTGTGAGGAGGACCCGGATATTGTTCAAACGGCCATGCATCACTGCCAGATGCAGAGCTGAACAGGAAAAAAAAAAAAAAAAAAGAGAGAGAAAAAGAAGGTTCAAGACTCTGAGTATCAGCAATAATTACAGCCTAAAAACTAAATGAAACAGCCTCCTTCCACTTTCCCAACCTTCCTTCTCAAACAACTCCTTCCATCTGCTTTGATTTCCTGGACTTTTATTCTTTCACCTTTGCAGAGCAAGCCCATTCACAGTGAGCTCTCTACCACTAGCAAACACCATTAACAGACCTACTTAAGTGTTTTGCATTTACTTGTGTAACTTAAAGTTTACCGTTATTTCCATTTTCATCTACAGCTGCAAAGTCTACTCCATTCTCCAGAAGGACTGAACAAATGGTGGGCAGGTCTTGCTGGGCTGCCAAGTGAAGAGCAGTCTGACGGTGCTTGGTCAGTTCATTCACCTGGGCACCTGCAAGCAGCTGTCAGGATGCAAGAAGGAATATGTTCAAGGATGGTTTCAGGGCTATTTTAGCCAACAGTTTATGTCTGTGAATGAAGCACAAAAGTCTCTAGTGTACAGAGATATTTCTAGGCCTCCAGCATGTGTAACATGGTATCATTACTGAGCTGCTACAACTCGCGTTTGTGTTCAAATGTGAAGAAAGGGCAAGGAAAGATTCTTTAAACTGAGCCACACGACCTAGTGATTGCCACAAACCAAACATGCTCAAGGGAAGGCTACCGCGGCAGCCCAGCTAACAGTACAGGCTACGGGAAGTTTCTGTTTCAGAAAAAGTGGTGTCCCTTTCATGGGACTTATCAGCCTGCAGGCACTGTGAAGTAAGGCAGAATGCACATTTTTAAGCAGAGGAACATCGACTCTCCAGCACACACCAGATTACGCACGATGATCTCCGAGCCAGCCTGCACTGCCAGGTGCAGAGGGGTCAGTTTGGAGGCATCCTGGACTCGAGAGTTGACATTGGCCTGCACACTGATCAGGAACAGCACGCTCTCGATGTCTGAGTTCTGAACAGCCACATGGAGGAAATTCCGACCTTTATTATCAACCTGTGGGAGAAAGGGCACGGGAAATTAATCCATTTTTCCTGTAGAACAAGGTGTTTTATGTAGTAGGACATATTTTCACTAAGAGACACTTGCTCCCTCTACTTGAACTGTAGAATCCTGTTCCTTTCCCTCGTTGACATTAGAGATTTATCTGATAGACGTGACTATCAAATAACCAAACTGAGAAATTATTTGCTTCAACTGCTCAGTCCAGTCTGCCTCACACTACTTTATTTCTATTTTATAACCTTGTCATTTCTTGACCACACACTGGAGACTATTGTTAGACAAAAGGTTAACAGCTGTTGTAGTTATGTACTGAGCAGCAGTTAATGATAAACTCAGTTAAATGACACAAGCTTGAGTCTATCTGGCAATTAATCCGGGAGAAGGAAGCAACATGGAATCCTGCCACAGTGATGCAAAGTGTATTCCCAGAACCATAGAATGGTTATAAGGGACCTTCCAAGGTGATCCAGTCCACCCCCTGCCACGGGCAGGGACATCTTCCACTATCCCAGGTTGCCCCGAGCCCTGTCCAACCAGGCCTTGGACACTTCCAGGGATGGGATGGCCACAGTTGCTCTGGGCAACCTGAGAATTCGGGGTTTTTTGCTTAATACCAAGTACATGTTGTTCAACTGGGCCTTGCAGCTGATGTTAAAGCATATTTAAACTGGCTGTATTTGTAACCACATTTTAGATGTATTACAATAGCTCACTAAGCACTCAGATATTTTACTAGTAATTAGTAACTAGGATAGGAACAATCTCCTGAACAGCTGCCTGAAGTGTCACACCAGAAGCCTGAAGATACAGGAGGTTTTACAGTTCAGCAGGGAAGCACAGCATCTATTATTCAGTTATTTTAGGTCAGGTTTTCTGTTCTGGATAGCTTTAGGAGAGCTGGGTAGTAGATTATTTCTGTACTAGTCCAGCACAAGACAAGAGTAGAGTTAGAATTTCCTCCTTATACACACATACGCCTGTTTCTCAGTTTAGTATTGACAAGATAAGAAGATTTGACAAGACACTAACCCTTAATGTTCTTGCTCACACATCTCACAGACACACCTACAGTTTCCTAATAAATCCTGCTGAGGAGAATTGGCATCTGGCAAATGAATCACATGTAAAGCCACAAAAGGATAAAACAGAACCGGCCTGTGGAACAGCTGTTACCACTAACTAGTGCAGCAACAAAACCAGCATGGTTTGAACACTCCCAGCTTACCTGTTCTGCAGCTCCTGGTTCCCTCTTCAAAATTGCTTCAGCTGCTTTATTATTTTTATACGTCATAGCACAAGCAAAGGGAGTCATTCCTTGCCTGTCACGTACATTCAGCTTAATATCTGGATGTGAAATCATTAGCTGAATGATAACATTATGTTGGTTGCTAATGGCAACATGGATTGGAGTTCTTCCTTCTGCATCCTAGAAGGAAACCATGAAGTTTGTTATATATAGATTCAGTAGTACACAAAATTTTCCCTAATTTTGAAGGGTCAAGGCAACTTAGTAGTTTATTCTTGTGACCTACCCAGCTTCCTCCAGCATGGACACCCAACAGCTGCAGGGCGAGCTCAAACCCACCCACAGTGTAAGAAAAGCAAATTGAGAATTGTTTCTCCAAACAGGTTGACCTCGATCCTGTGCTATACATTCTTTTAAATAGCTCACTGTAACACTTCCCCATGTAGTCAGTCATTTTGGGGGCAGAGATTAGCATTCAAATTTATTAACAAAGTCAGTTGAGGTGTTTAAACATTTGTTTGCATCAAGCAGCAGTTTACAGCCAAGGCTGCTTTGTGACTGTGTTCTGTGATTCGTTTTAATGTCACTTTCAACAGCATCAGGACCTAGAAATGTTATCCATTCATTTCTTTTGTTGTTATTTATAAAGTTTCTGTTAAAGGATTACTGTGTAATCAAAAATGAAATGTAACTCATACTTACATCACCTCAGTTTACTCAATAACAGAAGACATTTCCCAAACATACTAACAAAGTAGAGTACTCTGGAGTTTTACACTGTAGCTGATTTAATGATTAATTGCAGTACAGTACAGCCCTGCTCCTGCCTTTAATTCACACTAGGGACAGAAGACACTGAGTCCCATTGTTGAGGAATGAGAAAACTAACACTGCAAGAAGTTTTCTGTATCATTATTTTCCTTCAGCATAGCTTCCTGAATTAACTACCATTTGGGCAGATAAGCACCAGGTCTGGTAAAAAGGGACAGGAGAGAAAGCAGAGCTTCAGCCAGTCACTGCACTGGCTCAGCTCTAAGAGCAGGATTTTCATTTCTCTATCAAGCAAAATACACAGCTGAGAGGAAAGTTTGTTTTCAGTATGTTAGAGGCAAAGAATCTACTTTAAAAAATTGTGCATGATTTGTCCACACACCTGAGCATTGACATTGGCACCAAACTCCAGAAGGCATTGGATCACCTCTTCTAGTCCCCAGCAGGCTGCCAAGTGTAGGGGTGTCTGTCCATCGTGGGCTTCCTCTTCTCCTTCTCCATTCGGGCCTGGCTTTCTGGGACTGTTCACATCACACCCACTAAAAATAACACAATGCAGTCAATTTATGTTTAATCCAGATTTAAACTGCTTGAAAAAAGGTCCCAGAACAGATCACAAGAGCTGATTCAGCAACTGCTGACACATTCTACAAAAGCACAAGCTTGTGCTGGTTTTAGTTTGACTCTCATCATCAAGAACATGATGCTATTAGAGATAACAGAATGTGTCCTTAGGATTGGTCAGAATTCCCAGTGTCACCCACCCAGCAAAAGCCTAAGGAAGCACAGAGTTGATATTGACTAAAGATAGCGTTCAGTTAATTTATGCCAGGGGCATCCCTCCGTGCATGTGTCCTGGGTTACCTGGTATTCTATTACATTTGTTATTTTTAGCAATGTTCCCTGCCTCCTCCCTTTGGG
>VYZQ01066068.1:21738-58281 GCA_013400655.1 Mystacornis crossleyi
ATCTACGTCAGCCTTGTAGTTGACCAGTGTAGTTGCAATACTCTCTAATCTTTGGGCCAGGGCTAGATCCAGAGCAAGATCTCCATTGTGATCCAATTCATTGAGCTTCCCAGGAAGCTACAACACAAATACAACCAACTGACATTACAAGTACTTGAATAATTCTTCCTTGCCCTTTGCTGGGGGACAACTTATTTGCTAGTTTAGTTTTCATCCAAGCATAACAAATACCTGTTACTTCAACTCTCAACAGAAAAGTTGTTCAAGGAAATGATTCTTACTGAACTGCCAGGAAGCAGCAAAGTTGGCTATTACAACCGTTCAGCTTTAAATGCACATAGCAGTATCAGGTAATGGATTTTATTAGATATATTCTGTTCCATGGAAGATGTTTTACGTGTTATGAATCACTTCTAAATTATGTCTTCATGGAGCTACTGCTAGACAGACCTCCACTACAGACACAGAAGCAGCTGTGGCAATGCTAAACATGCAAATAAGGATAAGTCACAAAAATCACTAACAAAGGTCAGACTGGTACTTAGGAACTAGTTATCTGAAACACCAAATTCTAGAAGGTAGATCAAGTCAGTCTCACTATACCTGTGAATCCATTTCAATAAGATACAAAAAGACTACATCTTCTCTCTCAACTTTAATGGCTTTATGCAAAGGATATTCTGTCTTTGACTTGAACATTTTATACAATAGCTGAGCACTCATGCTGCTGAAGTCTTCTTTGCGCAAGTCATCCTAGAAGCCATAAAGAAAGAGAAGGGTAAGCAATACTCCTGTTTTATTTACAGACAAGGCATTGCACAATGTAATTCTGAAGTTCACAAAACAAGTTCAGTTAGAAGTTCCATTTTGATAACATTGTGGCAGGAAAAATCCCAGATAGTCCTTTAAGATTAGGAAGAAACAATCAGGAAGCTCTAAATCTAACATTTTGATTTCAAGATCAGTTAGTGAAATTTTCCTTCCTTTTTGTCTACAGACATGGAAAACTAGCATTTTACCAGACACTATGGTGGACTGACATCTAGTCTTTAAAATAATCCTCTACTGACTTATTCTTAACTCTGATAAAGAGTCCTACAACTACTGAAGACTGATTCATAAAATTATGAATAAAAGTAAACAGAACCTTAGGAATAAAAAGGCCTTAGGTTTGAGTTAGTGCTCATTTGACTAAACAGAAGCAACATCATTTCAAGGTAGAGCTAAGCATCAGAAGTCAGGAGTCACGAAGAAAGTCAAGAGTTAAAACTGCTGACCCACAGGTTCAGAGATAATAATCTTTTTTTTATGTATTAACATAAAACGCTTCCCTCTGCCTTAGCATTAGCCAAAGAAACATCCACATCTAGAGTATGATTTTTAGATTTAGAATAATCTAAAGCCTCCCACCTCCCCAAGTCTACTGTTGACAAGTCTTATTTTAAAGGCCAATTCATTACTCAATTAATCGAATTTCTTCAAAATAAGAGATCAGAGCAAGTGAAACTTCCAAGTTGGTTGCAAGACTAGCTGCCTCTCCCCCCATTACAGAAGATAAATTTCCCTGGCTTCCATGAATTATTTTTAAAACTAAAAGAAGGCCTGGGATTTGCGATCTGTGTAGACAGAGACCAACTATGGATGAACTTCTAAACACTTTGGAGTCCAGATCTGATAAAAAACCCTCTTGCTTATTAGAACACAGTCCCTTCTATTTGGCTCATGTTTAGGAAACTAAGACACTTTATGCAGTGAAGTTCTTCCAAGGAGCAGAACAAGTCTTCGGGTGTAAGTTACTCCCCCCCACCAAGCCTTTCTCAAGACAACTGACCAACTAACTGAGGTTAGACAGTGTGGCAAAGTCAGCAAAATTCTACTACTATGTTTCTATAATGTGTGAACATTTTTCGTTTTGCTTCCTTGTGCCAGGACTCACCCAGTGGCTAGCAATAATCTCAGCACAGTAGTTGAGGAGCGTGCTGGCACTGAGCTCCTCGGCAGTCTGATAGAAACGGATGCAGTTCCTGACATTAACGAGTGACATAACTCCTTTTTCACATCTGTCAAAACAGGAAAGCTGGTGTCAGTAATCAAAAAGCTTTACTTAATCACTCTTCCATGCTGTAACAGAGTCCTAATACTCCTTTTCATAGATGCCAGTAGAATATAGCATGGACTTGCTTTACTATAAGGCTAAACTGCATGAACATACTTTTGTCAGAAGCCCTAGAAGACAGCTTCCCTAAGAGCAGACTTCTATCAGAATCCACCTAGCCAAAGTCCCATGATAACACCACACTGGAGGAGTCTGCAAGAAGAGATCCATCCCAGTTCTCCCAAGGGCACAAACTGCAGTTCATTCACTGTTGGGAAGTAGGGAAGATGTGTATCTCTGCGAGTACCACAGTGACACGAGCAGGGTTGTTGAGGTCAGATACAAGGAAAAGTGACTTCGCCGAAAGGCTGGTGAGGCACTGACTGGCACAGGCTGCCCTGGGCAGTGGCGGAGTCGCCATTCCCGCAGGGATTTAACAGGTGTGGCACCCGGGGACACGGTTAATGATGGACTTGGCAGTGCTGGGCTTTTGACCACTCTATCTTAGTGTCTTCTCCAGCCTAAACAATTCCATTATTCAATGATTCTACACCTACAAAAAAAATCTCATAATTATGAATGGCACCCTACACATGGACCCATCACTGGACTACCAAGACCACACAACTGCTGAATTCACAGTGCAACATGAGGGCAGCTTTTAGGCTGGTGCAAGGCTTGAAACAGTTTTAGCACTGGCCTTACAGATTTCGACTTCTCTGATCAGAACACTTGACAGCAATTTAGTTGCTTCATGTTGAAGGCATACCAATCATAGATTATGAATGTCAAGTACTGCTACAGACACTCCTAGGGCAAAGAATTATTCAATCAAAGGGTACTTTGACTAAATTCAAGGCTTTGAAGTTGTACAAAACTTGACGAGGTTTTAATTTGTATATTCAGCTTCTCACTAACTCTAAATGGTTTAGAACACTATATAATTCAGTATAACAACCTAGTCTTAGTGCCACAGTGTAATCACAGTCTCAGAATGAGAAAGCATTGTACTGTTACATTAACCTTATTTCTGAAGAAAGGTTGCACAAGACGCACACAAGTTACAAAAGTTTCACCTGTGCCACTTTAATACTGCAGGCTAATTGCCACTGACTCTTCCGAGCATTCTCGAACAATTCCTTTCTTGCAACTCTCCTGAACTTGATGCTATTCTACTGATCTCCTCTCAACACCAGATAAGGGTTATTAGTTTGGCTGGGAGAAGAACTGGAAAGTAAACATATGACCTATGAGAAGTCTGCTACAGTTTAACACTAGTGCAATGCTTCACTTCCCCTGATAAACTGAATGTCATGTTGTACTGTTAAAAGCTCAAGACTTTGAAAAAGCGTAACTTTATCCAGTTGCCAGCAGCTATCATCTTATTTCTGTTCAAACAAGGTTTAAGAGTTCAAGCATATTTACTGAGACTCACCTTTCTCTAAGCAGCTGGAGCTGAAATTTATTAGCTAATTTCATGAGCTCTGTCAAGAAGATATCATCTTCTCTTAGCTCAAGTTCATCTGTGTAGATCCATCGCAGCATTGCCATGGTTACCTCTGGGTCAGCATCTGGTACAGGGAGCAACAGGATTAATAAAATACCTAAAAACAATCACCTATCCTAGTAGTTGCTCCTCCTTTGACTTCTAAAAGTCACAGCTACCATAAAAAGAAAATGATAGTCTTGTTTTGAAACTGTACTTAATTCAAAATGTCAAATCTGGCAAAATCGGTCAGAAGTTGAAATGAGTAACAATGCTGGCACCAAGCAGGAAAACCTTCTCACACTGGGACACTGCAGAATGCAGGGAGCCCTGTAACATCTCTCTGCTGCACCAGTGCTGCATGTTTAGGGTCCAAAAACGCCCCTTCTGCTCCTTGGTCCCTCACATATGGCCAAATGCAAATCCACATCTGACAAGAACAAAGCCCCTTTTTGATTTAACAGCCATAGGTTATGAACTGCTGCATTCCAGCACAGGTACTTACACCTTGTTACACTTCCTAATGACTACAAAGCACTTCAAACTGCTGGTAGCCATTTCTAGGAAAAGTGTAAAATAGCCAGTTTGAGGAGCTGGTTAGATTTCAGGTGTTTACAAGACTGATCACAAACTGATGTTTTTACACAGTGGGAAAAACAGAAAATCACACCATGGGACACTACACAAACCCAGTGGCCAAGGACCTTTGTCACCTACTCACAATTAAAATGACAATCCATCTTACAAGGATGTGGATAAGAATAACTTCAGAAGATCTGATGAACTACAACAGAAAAACCACTGATTTAAAAAATTAACTGTAGTCCCTTGAGCTGTTTTGTCTTTTTTTTTTTAAATTTAAATTAAAAACCTTAAAGACACCAAAATACCCATCCTAAAACATCTCCTTTAGATGGAGGGTTGGCCCAGATTACCTGCAGAGTAGCAGCAGTACTTGGCATGCAGACTGCCTCCCAGGAAACACAAGGTTTTAGTAAGACAAGTATTTTTTGCCAAACTCGAAGCAATCAGAAAACCTGCTTGAGATGTACTATCAGCTCTGCCTTGGCAGAGGTAAGAGTGCATTTTCTCCCTCTCAGTAAGAGAACATGTGTTCATCTCTTTCTACTCTTGTAAAGATTAGAAAATTCTACAGATTACATGAACTCTGAAAACACTCAATCTCAAATGCTGCCTGCATTCTGAAGATAAGATTCAGGCAATCTTAGCTTGAAAGTTTTTAAGAGAACCCCTTAAGAAAACCATTTCCAGGGAACAGCTTTTGTTGCTTGCTCCAGCTACTTCATAAACTAATCCTTGTGCCATTTATCAAATTTACAAAAAAAAAATCAGTAATTCAATTTTACAGTGGAAAGTATCATTTATTAGCACATATTTAAGCAGTGTTTGCATTGTTAATCACGTGAGACTGTAGTTACATTTGAGATTCTCCGACTAGCTTAGATAAGGAGCTAGAAATGCTTGGGACTGCCACTTGTAATGACACTACAAGTAACGTAAGAGCTTTTTAGTAATAGCTTTTGTTAGCATAGCACTCAGTTTCAAAACTCCTTGGTATCTGTTTTCTTGTGGCTGCAGAAAGATCCACAAATCATGTTGCACAGAAGCCCATGCTGTCTCATAAAACCAGCTTGCTGTGACTTGCTACTTTCCAGTTTGTCTGCACTGAAAATTCATAAGATTAAGTGCAGAAAGTGAAGCCAATACTTAATATTCAACATGCCAGCCAGCAAGCCTGCTTAACTTTGTACCTGGTTTTATTGCTCACAAATTAATTGCATAAGGCTCCCCTACACTGATAAGTACAGAAAAGCCTGTTCAATCTGCAGAAATACTGCTCAGTGTAAGTACATGCAAGAAACAGCTACAGCAAAACAAAATGCTCACATAGAAAATGGTCTTTTAGAAAACTTCTCTTCTTCACCTGTTTTAAAAGGTATCAAAGTGCCAAAGCAAACAATTTCAGTAACACATCAGTACTTGTATTCACTTCCCACACACGCTATGTTAACAAGCAGCTAGGTATTTCCATGACACGCTTCAGAGAAATTATGCACACTACCTCAAAAGCCCTGTCCTTCCTCACAAAGGAAGAAGTCAAGCTCCTCCACATAGATTTGTTTTTCATTATGTTTAGTTGACTCTAGAAAAACAGGCCACCAATCTCAACCCCTGTTTGTTAAAGAGAAAGAAGGCAGGTTATTGATTTAGCTACCACTAGCACCCAGTTCATAAGCTCACTAGCACTTTTCAGAGAGAGTTCCTTAATCAACAGATTAAGCACCACTTTGAGTGGACAGCACTAGACTGAAAGGCACTTCAGTAACCTCTCCAACAGGCCCTTTCACCAGTCACCCTAAAGACAATCAAGGCATCACATTACTCAGCAGTGACTGACCTGACAGATCCAGCTCCTCTGTTGAGGCAAGGTTGGCAAGACTCCACGTATCACTGCGTGCCGCCAAGACAAATTTGTGAGCACTGATGTGCTTGTCCCCAACCTTTATCTTCAGATCACTGATAGGAGAAAAAAGCACAAACACGTATTATGCAGACTTCCCCTGCACTTAGGTATGTATAGATTCAGCACCTCCACGGTATCTATGTCCTGGTATCCACATTTAGGTTCAAGTTGTTTGAGATATCAAACACAATTGGTAAAGTAGACCATGTTGTCAAATGACAATTCATACTTTTCTAGGGAGAGATGCAATGAGTCATTAATATTTCAAGTGCTTGGCTGGGTTTGGGTTTTTTTACCATTTCAGAATAAACAGGAGGAGAATTATTGTAGAAGTTAGGAAAAGCCAACGATCTTGAAGTTAAATATTTATGTCACAGTGTCCATACTAATACTGTCAGCTAAGCACCAATGCTTTCAGGCAAGACCAGCAAGAGAACAATGCTGTTTGACAGTAGTCTGAGTGCAAGGCAGAATCCCCAGTTCCCAGGAGACCAGCTGTCAAGAACACCCATTTCATCCTGACCCTTTACAACAGGTTATCCACTGCAGTTAGAAAATACCTGCCCTGCTCATTTCGAAGTCCCACGGCTTGCAAATGTTCTGACTGTGTAGGTGTGCTTTCCAGACCATTTTCCAAATCAAAGCACTGCTATAAACTACAGCACAACACAGAGATGTTACTTAATGAAACCTGCACTGGAAGCTGCTACCTTTCTCATTCTGTGATATTTAAGCCCTTTTAGACAAGTACTCTATGCCTTTAAAGCTAAGAAGCTGAACAGAAATAGAGTGCTCCAACTCTTCTGACATATACTACCTATCAAATCTTTTACCCAGCAGGCTACAGTAAGTTCTTGCAGGCACAGAGCGTTTTCTCAGGAGGCTCATGAAGAGATGCTGGTGCAAGGAAATTTTAACTAAAATAGATTTCCCCTTACATGACTAAACTTTACTACATTGGCACTGCTTTCAGTAACAGCAAAGAAATCAATAAGTATCACAGTAGTCTCAGAACTGAATCAGCTCAGGGATCTAGAATATAGAAGAGATCCTTAGTGTGCCTACGGAAAAGAAACCATTAACTATAACTTTGTGTTGAGATTCAAAAATACAGCGTATCACCAAGTCACATATATTACTAATACAACCAGACAAGCCAAATTAATCAAGCTTCTTCACACACAACAGTAATACAGAACTGAAAAAATTTTAAGGACAAAACCTTTTCAGAAAGGAACAGGTTTTCAGACACATTGTGTAGTTAATCCATCAACTAAGTATGGTCCAGTTCAAAACTCCTTCTGTTCAAAGGGAGCTTTGCTGCTGACAGAGATCATGGTCAGTTTTCTCTGAACTTGTCTGAGAGATGAACTTCTGCTTAGAGCTCTCGATTCAAGGACGGGATTCAGGATGCCACTTGATTTTAGCCTGCTCCTCCATCTACAACTGCAACTCAGGACCCTATTCACACCAGGCAGCAAAGAATTTTCCTTGTCTAAGACCCGGACCCAGAGCAGACAATAAAAATCAAAGGTTCCTGTAATTCCCCGTTCCCCAGAGGGGGATTCCTCACCTGTACTGCTCCTGCTGATAGAGCTCAGCTACAATGGCGAGAAGTCGACTGATGAAGGTGTCGCTGGCATTGCCCTGGTTGGCCTCGACAGCCAGCAGGTTGCATCTCCTTTCTGTATCAACAAGTTTCTTCTGCAGCTTCACGTACTCCTGGCGGAGGAGCATCAGGTGCTTTTCCAGCTTGGCCACCTCCTCTGCAAGGCACACACTGTTACTACAAGGTTCAGACATGCACACCTTTGTCAGGCATCTGAGGGGAACTTAACCCTCAGATTACACATGTAGTTTAATTACACAGCACTCCAGAAGAGCCTCTCCTCTTGCACATACTAGATCATCTCACCCCCAATATTAAACCTTCTATTTTATATCATTTTCATAAACACATTGAAAAATAATAACACAGTCATAGAAACCACTTACAAAGAAAGTTCTGAATTCTGTCTGGTCAGGAATGCCATAAAGTTCCTAAAGCCACGGGAGTCCTTTCAGTGGAAATTGTGGTGGGGTAGAGGACTAAGTCTCTGGTTCTTACCCATTTTTTCAGCCTCATTAATATGCTGTTTGACTTGACAGCTGACACTTAAACCACAAGTAAGCATTAGAACAGTTGCTGCTGTACCATATCTACCTCAGAGTAGTTAACTGACTGTTTAGAACTCCTCAACCTGTCAGTGAAGAAACTCTCCAAAAAATGGCCACAGTGGAAAACAGATTGTCCCCAGAACTGATGTGCTAAAGGCCAGTCAAAAATACATAAAACTACCTCCTGCTGGCACACACACTCCTCTGCTGGAGGCACTCCACTGACAAGGCATCACATACGGGGTCAAGTCCATGGTGGCTATTTCAGGTCAGAAGCAGCAAAGGGACAGCACCTGGGAATCTGATCCTTGAACAGGTACTTCCACCCCACTGCAGAACCCACTTTTCCACCACACTTAACTGGTTAGTCCACAATATGCTGGGCTAAGCTGTTCACTGAACTCAACCCAGGCCACCTCTACAAAAAACCTCTACACTTCACTGCTGGAAGGAAACATCTGCACAGGTGTTTACAACCAATCCAACTTATGAGTGCTTATTTATAGATTAGTTGCAAAAACTGTATGTTTGCCGTTAATCACAGTGCTTAATTATTTTCCCCCTATCATTAAGTTGATTTTTCAAGTAAGGCCAAATCCCAAACCAGTCTTAAAATAAGAGGGGGCAGGGCAGATAAATCTGGAAGCTGACCAGTGATTTTAGGTGGGAAAGTTCCTACAAGATTACTCCCTACTAGTCAGGAATTCATACTTCAATGACTTTTCTCAAATATTTACTAAACATCACTAGTACAAACAATGAGAAACTGAGCTCTGTTGATCAGTGTTTTCTTCTTCTGTAGAAAGTTCAACAGCACAGCTGACCTTGGCCTTGCTCTGACACAGGTCCTGAGGGCAGTGCATCAGTCTCTGGCTCTGCTGCAGACAGAACACCTTGTTTCGCCTGTCCTCTGGAGACCCGGCAGCAAAATGCTTCCTCATAAGTCTTTTAACTTAACAACTGTTATATAATGGATATACAAAAGGCAACATATCCCCTTTTATTTTTCAGGTAATACTATTTAAGCACATTTGGCAGGTACTTCCTTCAACAGCCTTTTCGTTAGCTTCATCCTTTAAAATTTCACAGAAACTCTCTCCTTTGGGATACTTTCCTTTTTCTACTGAAATATACTCTGACTTCAGAATTGTGCCATCAGCACCACAGCTAGCCTCAAGGAGGGTTTGAAATCCTGCTGTGGTCAGTCTATCTAAAGATAAATGCAGTTTTGGTGTTCCTAGAACTAGAAGGAGATGTCCCTTGAACTACTACTCCTTCCTCTTTTCTCCATGAGGAAAGGGTTGGAGGGGGACAAAGCAAGTCCTACTGTTACAGCAGGGAGAGCAGGAGTCTGACAGGAGCCCAGAGTGAAAGACACTGAGAACTGCACCAAAAATTAGTGTATGAACAGCACCACTGTTCACTCAGTGAGATCTTTAGAGGCCATACAAATTCAAATGCTAGGAATAAGGAGCTGCCTAATGAAGCTCATTGCATGCACCACCTTACAGAAACACTGCATCTTCCAGTCAAACCATGGGAGTGTGAAGGTGGGAATAAAGAATCCGTACCAGAGGTAACATCATAAATCCTGTCATTTTACCAAAGTCAGCTCACTGGCTCCAAATTAGCCTGAAATCACTAGGCTACAATGCAGAAGTACCTTAAACCCCCAAAGAGCAGCAGCTGAAGCTTTGCGCATGACCAACAATCCAGCTCTCAGGGCAATCCCAGACAATCCCTACCAGCAGTGAAAGTACCCCAAAGAACCGAAGCTTTGAGAACTCTTGTTTTCAGACTGACACCATATGCTTCCTGCAAACTCAGTGAGAAGGACTGATGGGTACTTGCTTACTGTACCAATTACAAGAATTGTAAAAGAAAGAGTTTCTCTTATTCTACATGACAACCTGCACAGGTGCTGTGTAGTAGCTACACTTGAGGACAGTATTTGATCTTAGAGTACATTCAAGAGAGTTCTCAATGTCCAGTTAATAAACATTTACAGCACAAGAGCAAAGCACCAGTTTTCCCTGTTAAGTGCTCACTTCAAGACTGAACAAATAAAATGCACAATTACTGCAGGCACACACACACTTAATGACAGTCCTTGCCTCAAGACACTGAAAGGACAGGCTTAGTAAGATACCAGTAAGCCTCTGGCTAAACATCAATCCAAATGCCTCAGTGAAGAGGATGCCCGGGTTCAGCAGGGAGGAAAACACAGAATGCCTCCTCTTCTGAGCCACAGTAAAGGTAAAGAAGAGCAGTGTTTGTTAACAGCTTTCTGGCAGATTGATCAGCATCTCACAAACTGGCAGAAGTTTATATTCTGTATCAAAGACTTTGAAGAAGATTTCAGGGAAGGCTACTACCATTTTCTTATGTACTCAAGAGCAAACAGCTGAATGCAAGTAGGGAGGCAACAGGCAATGAGAGACAGGTAACACATATCAAAAACTCGAAGAAGGGTCTAGTGGAATCCATCACACAGCCCATCCCACCCATCCAAAGCAGTCCCAGAAGCCATACAAACTTCGTTTACTTATGAAGTGGACCGGGAAGAAATATTTCAGAAAACCAACTTATTTCCTTACCCCCTCCATTGCTCCACACTCTGACCCTTATCTCCCCAAGGCTGTACAAGTCACTGCTTTCTTGTTCCTCCTCACTGCTGCACACTTCTGATCTTTACCCTGCCACCACTGCCAAGTTCTACACTCGATATTAGTTCTTTAGACTCAAGCACTGATCCAACAATTCTTACCCATGCCTGCACGTAAACCTCTGGTATTAGCAGTGCAGAACCCAGAAATTACAAATGCCAACTTGGCTCTTGCCTTACTAAGCTGTTCACTCAATTTAGAAGTAGTAATTGCAGTAAATCTGATTCAGGATTTTTGTAGAAAAGGCAACATTTCCTTATGAGAAAAACCACTTGGCTTCTGAGCAAATAACCACAATTTGACAAGCTCCCTTCCTTAACAGACCTTCACTTTTCAGCTGACTCAACTGTAGCTCTTAACTAGAAAAGTGAGGCTGCAGGTAGGTACCTTTTTTGCAGGGACAAAACGAGCCCCTCTTCCAACACATCCTAAGGAACCGAGACAGGCGACAACTCCAGCTTGTTATTCCTGTTCACACAGGATCATTCTCTGGTCATGTGCTTTCTTCAGCGAAAAGATCAGAGAATTACTTAAGTCAGGGAAGAATCTCTGAGAAGTAGATGATCTGAAACAGGGCTTGTATCAACTGCTGGTTAATTCTGCAGAGGAGGACCCTGAGCCAGAGCCTCACATCCTTGAGGGTCTGATCGGGGAAAGTTTCACTACCTGAAGCCAACTTGGACATCTAAAGCCCTCCAGAACCGGGTCACCAAGGCTTAAAAGCATGCATAAGAGGCTGGTCGGCTAAATATGAAGCAGTGCTATTTCAGCACTCAAGAAGTTAGGCATTGCTCTAAGGACTTTTCAATCCAGCTTGACTGCAGCATCCTCTGAGCTGATGCATGGCAGTCCATCAGCATCTGCTCCATCTTAGCCAATACTCTACAAGTGTTCCTAAAATTTCACCACTGTCCAAGAGCTGCACTTCAAGAGTTGAAGGCTGTGCTTTCACGACTCTAACTTTATTTCCTTTGTAACTTGAAGCATTTTAGCTCCGTTTGCGGACTCATTTCCCTCCGAGAAGAAAAAGAGGAAGCTTGTCTTGCACAAACGAGCAGAACTGTAAAATTTCAAGCTTCTTTTCAAAGCCCATTAGGTTAAATCAATTTGAATGGTGTAACTGACAGTCTTCAAGCAAAACAGCAGCATTCCAGGAGCTCTGCAGACCTCACCTGAGCCTGACAAAAGGACTCGGCACAAGTGACGGGGAGGCTGCAGCACAGGCTCCCCGCCCTGCCCCAGGGAAAGCCGCCGCCCGCGGCGACTCGGGCACGGCACGCCGGGATGAGACCACGGACGGCCCCGGGATGAGCCCCACGAGATGGGCGGGAGCCCCCTGCGGCCCCGCCTGACCCACCGCCTGCGGGGAGGGGTCGGCGGGACGTCCTGGCCGCCTCCCACCGCCCACAGCAACCCCAAGCCCTCTGCTGAGGGGCAAAGCCGCCCGCGCCAGGCCGGCCCCGCCCGGGGTTATCAGCCCGCGGCCCCCGCCATCTCCCGCTCACCTCGGAGGCGGCCTGCCCCACCCACCGCGGGCAGGGCCGAGCCCGTCCCGCACGGGGGAGCGGCGGGAGCCGCACACCGCAGTGCCCCAGGAGCGACGGAGCCCCCCGGCCCCGCCCGACCCCTCACCCGGGCTCCCCCCCTCACCTTCCGCCATGTTGCCTCCGGCACCGCAGCTCTCGCGAGAGCCGCCGCCCGCCCCAGCGCCAGAGCGCGGCGGTCTCGCGAGAGCAGCGCGGCAGAGCCCGCACCGGCCGCGCCGCTGGGAGGGACCCGCTCGCTCCGCGTTATCCCGCCTTCCTCCGGCCGCGTTATCCCGCGGCTCCTCCCCGCCTCTCCGCCAGCACCGACAGCCGGCTGGCGGCACGGCACAGCCCCGCCCCCCCGGCAGGGCAGTGGGCAGCCGGGTGTAGCCGCCCCGGGGATGCGCTTCCCACGTGGAGGAGGTCCCCGGTGATCCCGGCCGGAGCGCTGGGCTGGCGGTGAACAGCAAGGCGGTGACTGGCACGTCTGGGGAACGCTGGAAAAAAACCGCCCAGCCCCGGGGGAAACGCACCTGTGCATGACCTCCTTTCACCTGCCCCAGGACCGCCGTCCCGAGCCGCCCTGAGCCCGGAAAGCACCTCCTGCCCAGCCAGTGCCCGCACGGCTGCAGGAACCACAGCGGGGGCGTTCGGGGCGTGGGCGCTCCTCTGCGGGCTGTGCTCACTGTAGCATCGTCGCTTCAATTCCTGCTTTTGTTTCAGAGCCAGCAATCCTGGACACTGGATCTGTGCCCCCTGGACACTGGATTGGTGCCCGGTGGGTGAAAAGTGGTTGCGAGTCGACAGGCAATGACCAAATACCAATAACAGGATCGTTTTCCCAGCCATGTGTACAACACAGCTGCCCCTTCGGCCGCTGTCGTTGCTCATCACCACTCCTGCTTAGATGCAACAGAAACGCCAAGTACTCGATGCTGGTCCAACAGCAAATGTTTTGCTCGCTTTAAGGAGCAACTTTCAATTAAACGTTTGAAGACTTTATGCACAGTATTGTTTTACAGACATAATTTTTTCCTGGACTCTGCCATGAAGTGATTTTTGAAAAGTTGCTCTGCATCATATTTATTCTGGTGTTGGATAAAACAGCAAATCCAGAGCAGGGCTCAGGAGAGCCAGACTGTAGTTTTCCAGACATACCGTGAAACCACCTGTCTCATTTTGCACAGCCTGATGACAGCGGTGTATGACTTTGCTGCATAGCAAATTACCCCACTGCTCATGGTGCTATTGATGCTTTTGAGGAACTCGTGAGGAAACAGTTACTGTTCCCTGATCAGATTTAATTTCTCACTAACAACAGATCAAACTACTGCTATGCTTTGTATCAAGGGAATTGTAATCTCCTCTGAGGATTTACCTGGGCAGGAAGCTGTTGTATGACAGTCTCTCTAAACCCCAAACAGCTTCTAATTTGGTTTAGAATCACTCGTGTTGCTGCTCTGTATGCAGTGATGGCACTGCACCAAGAGCAGTGCACCAGATGGTACAGGCGCAGTGGAGTCCACCCCCCATCGGCCTACCAAAGCCCAAAATACACTTCTAATCACTTCAGAATTCATGTGCTCTGCTTACTGATCATCCACTTCCAGTAAGTGTTTTCTGGCATTGCAGCAGAAGAAATTTTAGAGTGACAGTTGACAGCCCTTCCGAGTTTTAGGGATCTTCTCTGGTGCAGCATGGAGAAACAGAAAAAAAGGAATTCAGATGGCCACAACAGTTAGACGTGCATTAATATTTGATGCTTTTCCTTTTCCCCCAGTGATGCAGTGATATCTGGAATGCAGGGCAAACCGTGTTGGGGGAAAAATCAGCTCAAACCCTCAGCCAGGATAACAAATCCCTGGAGAACCTGCGGTGTTAACTGAGCACCCAGGATGTCAACAGCCTGCACGAACCAAACCAGATACAAGGTCTCGCTACAAGGAAAACTGAGGAATGCTGATTTACTTCTCTGGTCACCAAGAATCCTCATACTCCTTGTCAGTACTGCAGCTCCTCAGTGCTGTTCCCATCTGGCTGTATCAGTAACAGCTTTCCACCACTGCCCCTTTCAGTGTGGGGCAGGAACAAACAAAAAGCCAACTGCAATCACAGAAAGTGAAATAGGCCATTTCCTTGCCTGCCAGAGGCTTCCTACAACCTGGACACTTGGCACCAGACCCTGAGCTGCCTCTTCCATTCAGTCACTGGGCATTAGTCATACCTGCAGCTTGGAGATCTTAACAGTCTCCCACGGTAACACTCCTCTCTGGGGAATATCTGGGTCAGCTGGGATCACAGACCATCTGGGTAAGCCAAATATGTATTTGAATTTACAAAGAGGGGAATGGGTAGTGCTGTTGAATTCCCAGTTCTTCCATAGCACTGAGGCAAGACAAACATTTCCAGGCCTACCCCCTAAAGAACAAACAAGCAGCAATTCTGGAGAGCAGAGAAATAAAACATTTAACTGTTTTGTGAAGTTACAGGTGAGTCCGTGGTGAACTGTGTGTGTTATTTAGGAAGACAAAACAGAGACCAGTGTTGAACTTGCTAAAAGCAGCAAGTACCTTGAATTGCCTCAGTTCTAGATACACTGTAGAAATTGAAAAGGAAGGGGAGCCTGTGGGGGAATAAATCCATTGCTAGGTTTAGGAAGATCAGCTTTTTTCCAGTGTTTTCTTTAACGGAAAAAATGACACCATGCCACTGAAATTCTGTGCAGTCCCAACTTTAAGTGGAAAAGGGCAGTCAGCTGGTGGGAAAGAAACCCAAAGACCTTTTGGACAAGCACTCCAACAGGAACTCAAATCAGCCCTGGTGTCTGGGCACCAAAGTACTGCAACACCTGCCTGGCTGCAGGAGCAGCCTAGCCACTTAAAAGCAAATTTAACTAATGATTTCACAAAATAATTCATGTCCAAATATGTAAATCTGGATATGAAATGTACCTGTTTATCTAAACCACCTGTAGGAGGAAGTAGTACCTTTCCGTGTAAGTCCTCTTAATACAAAATGCCTTTTTGTCCCCAAGGACTGCCTTGCCTCCGACTGTCACCTCCTTCCACCCCAGCCCCTCTCACAAAACCTGCAGTACGTGCACAGCAACATGAAATGAAGTCCAGCCAGCAAATCAGGGCTGAAGGCTTCTTAAAAGCTGACTCTTTGACACTGGGACTCTTGATTTATTAGTTTCTTTGGTCAAAGGGTTGATACCTCTTGCAGGCAGATACTCTGAGATTTGTATTTGCTCACTAGAGGGCCAAAGGTGGTTACAGTAAGGGACAAAGTTGCGTGTTGTGTTTGCTCTTTCATTATTTGAGATGAAGCACAGCGTGTCCAGTTCCTGGAGCGTTCGCTGGTGTTGTGCTGTTGATGATGTTCAGGTAAGTTGTGCTCCAACTGCAGGTACCCTTCCTATTGTGATACTCAAGACAGCCAGTTTGACACATTATTATTGGAAAAAATTATATTTTGGAAGAACTCACTACAGAAGGTGACAGAATTCCAAAAATCAAATTACATGAAAATATACATCGCGATTTTCTTTGTACATTAGGTGAGGAAAACTCTGAAGTAGAAGGCAAAGCAGATGAAGGGCCACAGAAGAGAGTAAAGGAGGGAAACTATTTTTGATACCAAACCCAGAAGTTAGTCATTTGAAAGCCTACAGATGTGCATGCTTGAACTCAACCTTGAGAAAAAACAAGCCTCCCCCACACACACCCCACCCCAGAAACAGGCAATGAAAAAGGCAAACCAAAAATTTCACCCATACTAAGCAGCTCATTCCTATCTTGGACTAACTTAGTCAACCAGACTTCCAAGTGAAAGCACTCAAGTCCTTGGAAGTTAAAAATCCATCAGGCTGCTCAAGGGTGCTCCATGGCCAGTTTTATTGCTATACCCAATTCAAGAAGGATGAGTAATTGGGTTTTAAAAAAGGGGTGGGAGGGAAAAAAAGCACCTTTGAGACTACACAAAGGTCATCATAAAAGAAGACACAAGTAATTGATAGCAAATCCTTTCAGGGTTTAATTAGGAAAATTTCAAGTTCTGATGGGGGAAATAAAAGGGAGCACATTTCCAAAAACCAAAAAAAGAGATACTAAACTTTAATAAGCAAGAAATTTTAATTAAGCCTCAGTGGGTCCAAAGGAAAATTAAACTGGGAGGAAAAAACCAAAACCAAAAAACCAACTTAGTATCCTAATTGGTTTTGACATGCTTCACAAGTTGTTGTTTTTTTTTAAACTCAGGAAACAATGAATAGGGAGAGAAAAAACCTGCTAAAATCTTTAGAATTTACACAATTCTATCCCTAACTACAGACAGCATTATTTGGTACAATGTGTATTTGTGGATGTACATGAACAGTATATATATTATCCGGATCATGTTGTGCTATGTACACATCTTTACAATTCTTCCTGAAGGTTAAAGCAGTTCATTAGATTTCAAAATGCGTAATCATCTTGTGTTGGCACTTGTTAGGCTCTTGTCAGCATTGATAACTGGCATGTTTTATTGCAGCCCAGTTCCAGCCAGTGTTTGCCAACTTGTAACAACAGAAGTCCAGCAATAGGTGGGTAGAGTGCAGGAAAAAAAACAGTGCCATGTTTCTCAATTGGAGACCTGCAAAAAAATCACAGCTATTAAAATAAAACCCCTCCTCACCCTCAATTATTTTCAAGATGTTAATTAGTTTTTCAAGCTCAAGAAATAACTAATACTTGTTCAAGAGCTTCACGTACCTCTGAACAGAAGATGGGTAAATCCAAACTCATCACCTGAGAAAGACTGGAGTTAGCTCAGCACACTGTGTATCCACGCTCAATTATCAGACTTTCTGGCTCCTATTACTCATGTTGCTTGTCGAGTGCACAGTGTGTAAAGCTTTGATTATTCACACATAGGGCTAAACACCGCAGATTTATCACTGAAAAGTCTGTGCATTACTTACTGTGAGTGGTAGGTACAAATGGCACAGCAGTGCTCAGCAAGCACTGACACCACAGCCCCCAGTCACACTGGGCTGGTTTGAAACCAGCTGTGGCCCCTTCTCATCCAATTCCCTGCCCATCGCTCACTTGGGAGGAGTCACCAGGACTTAGAAAAGCTTTCGCCTTCCAAAAAAGCAACACAGCCAATTACTTAAAATATTTGTCAAGAGCATTGTTTCACTATAGCTAAGTTCAACATGGCAACAGAGCTGAGGTTAGTTAAGGATACTCTGGAGTGTTACTCACAGTTACTCCCTTTCTCCAAGACAGGAAAAAAAAAAAAGTCAGCTGCATGAACAATTCTTGCACTCCAGTTATAAGCAGTTGTACAAGACTTTCTGTTCCTTTGCTTAGTCTTTTGATCAATATTAAGCATTTTTCATGCTTAATCTGTACTGGAGAAAGTTCCTTTCAGACAAAGCATTTCTGCAAAGAGAGACTGCAGAACGAATTTGTCACAGATGGAGCCTTTCCCCAACCCCTCCCAGTGCTAACAAAAGGGTAAGAAAGGAACTCTCTCCTGTACCACTGTGATGAAAAAACTGCCTAGCAGAAGAATGCAGTATGCTGCTCTGGTTGAGTCAGTACAACTCCTCTGAACTATATACAGTGCCATATTTCTGTCCCTGTGAGTTATGTATGCTGTAGATAACCAGTAAATATGGATTTGGAGTTTTCTAGCCAAATGGGTCAGAGCAGTTTATTTGCCAAACCAACCATTAAGAAAAGGCAGCTTCAACATGAAGCTCTGTTTTGCTTTGAAAAGCGAGAGTGGGAAATCATTAGCTCATGGAGGAAGTTTTTCCTTGGCATACCCAAGATAAAGTGACCAAAGGCCAGGGATTTAAGGGCCATGCTTTAATACAGAGCTTTCTATGAGAGGTTACTTTAAAAAAAAGTCCCATTAAAACTGAGATGGGATGGTGTAAATCAGAGTAAGTATCTTGAGTCAGAAGCTCTTTAACACGGTGGCATAAAATGCAAATATCACGTCAGCTACTCTCAGGTCAAAACTTGTCCAGGCTCTCAGATATGCCACAGTTCAGTTTCCAAGCAGAACGCAGCTGTTTTTATGACACTATTCCCAAGCCTGCCTCACTACAAATGTTTTTTTGGGCTGCTGAAGAGAACACCACCTCTCCTGATATTATTGACGGGTAATATCTTAACTTGATGCTTTCTGCTGTGCCAGGAGACTTTCTATTAAAACTCCCATAGATACCTGAAGCAAACCCTTCTCAGTGGTTCCTGACCACCTCACTCAAGTCTCATTTAACACCTACGTGCAACATGCCACCAACATCTGCAAGATAACCCGAAACTCCTGAGATAAGACTTTTTAGATGCTTTTAAGATTCTAAGTGTTCTTCACAATAATGAATCTCAAAGAATTATCACCCCCTTCTATTACAGCTCCAGTACACTCTAAGCACCATTAATTAAGCAGGATGAATTCTGATAAAGAGAAGTTCATCTTCTGAACAGCATAAAATGCAAGAATACAAGAGAAGTTCCCCAATTTTGGCAGAATGGGCTGTCAAATGCACTTAAATTCTTTTAGCCTTTAGTACTGCACACAGCCAAAGAGCTCCACTGAGATCATGCAGCTGAGAAGAAAGGTTTGGGGTTTCTTTTTGCTTTTGAGGGGGGCAAAAAAAATATTTCAGCAACACTTAAGCAGGAAATCCTCAACTCAGGTAACTGACTTGTCTTGTGACGGATACTTACCCTGAAAAAAGTGAAGCTACTAGCTGCTGAATAAGTGTCACTCAAAAGCAGTTTCTTGGCTTTTTCTTACACAGCGGGCAACTTTTCTTTTAAATTCGCCATTTCTGTCTTCTCTCCATTCTTTCTGTAATTGAATAGACAGCTTTCAGATGTCAGTCCTACAACAGTGTACAAGCTCTAGGAAGACTCTTGGTGTTTATGTTTTCAGACATTAGCCATCTAGTCAACACCTAAATTTGCTTACAGTCATTGAGCTACTCACTGAAAACCTGTGATATTCAGGACTTCTGAAAGTTTGCTCTGGGTTTCTGTGCCAGCTGCTCACAAGACAGTGAGGATGTAATTCTCCCCTTGGATTTTAGGCACACTCCAAGACTAACCTGGTGGCTTACCAGTGTTTCACACTGTGCTAAAATCTGTTTGCTTCAGCCTGCAAAGTAGCAGCAATCAACCTGTAGACCACAAGCTGTTGTTATGTGTTAATGTCTTTAACTGCAGTGGTGAAAAAGGTACACAGGTACTGTGGTGCCAGCAGTTACCCTGAGATTTTTTTTTTGACAGTTTCAGTTCCCTTCAATCTAGCCAGGACACTCCAGGACAGAAATATAGAAGTCACAGTATCCAGAAGAGGCACAGCAGTGTCCTTCAAAAGCAAATACCTCCTAGTTAGATATGGCTGTAAGATACTGGCCCTGGGAGAAAGACCTTAGCAGAATACTCAGCTCACCTAGGGCTGGTCTCTGTGACAGGGATACCAGAACTGCAGAGATGAAGAGCAAAGATAAAGATAAGCAGGAAGATAGGTAAGAGGGAAGTCTGAACCCAGAGATGCACACATCAAAGTATCACAAAAACCTACAGGAAAAAGTGCAGCCAGGTTTGTTTTGTGCCAGGCTCACAATGAGCTCAGATGAAAGCACAGGAGCATCACGTGCAGTTAAGATTGATGTGCTGGGTACTGTCTTCCAGCCAGAAGTGGTGGGGAAAATATAAAGAACCCCTTATTTCATGAAGTTCTAAAGTTCTTAGTTTCTGATATAAGCTATATATTCTTACTGCAGGGGTGAGGGAAGGGGTTAAAAACCCCCACACTGTTTCACCTGATGCAATCTAGCATGCACCACCCTTTCAGCCCACTTGGAGTTAAGGTTGTAGTACACTGGAGTGATAAATGGCATACCCTAACAATCATCACCTCCAAGCTCACTTGAACAATCAGCACACTGGAGAGCCCAGCATGTCTTAACTCTCCTATGAAAGCACAAATAAGGCTACTAATTAATTTGTTCTTTTTCAGCAATTCATGCAGCAAACATTTGGTTCCTTGGATTGGGACACAGGACAGCTTACACAAGATGGCTCAAGGCCAAGAAAAGCATTGAATTTGTGCCCTCAGAGCTTCAGAGTCTTAGTTTTGGTTTCTACTTTTTAGATTTGTAGTTCTATGAATTGTTCAGATTTGAATAGCAAGTAAAGTTTCCAATTTGACAGCTGAATCTTCAAACATGTAATTTTAGGTCATGAACTGTTCTATTTGCTTTTCAAAATACCTGTTCAGGTTCCTGATCCTCATTTTTCTCTCACTCCAAGAGATGGTATTCCAACATGCATAGTTTGTTTTTCCAGAAAGTAGGTATATCCCCTGCTCCTATAATCCTCTGAACTGCCTGTAACACCATATTCACTAGACTCACTTAAAAGCAGAAATGAATGACAGCAGACAAAGTACCTTACAGTTACTGCCAAATTTTATTGCTGTAGTAAACACAGGAGCTGCTGATTCTTCATTACCCAGATCAGTATGTTTTTGCTAATATGAAGAGGTCTACAATCCAGCAGGAAAAGCCAACTGCTCAAGCAGCACTTTAAAAGTCCCTTGAAACATGTAATGCCACAGTCAGAAAAATAGTTTCTAGCACCCTAAGTGACAACTCACTATCATCTTCACAGTCAAATTTGGATTTTTTTGTTCTTTCATGCTGGGCTAGAAAAAGCTGGTTTCATTTTTGACCTTTACCCTAAGGCAAATTCATTTTGCATCTAACTTTTCTAAGGAAAAAACAAAAAAATAAAACCCCCACTCCTAAAGTAGTTGTCAGAGTGGGGCACAATACAAAAAGTCTGATGTCAGGAAGGTGACAAGCACAGCTAAAAGCACACGCTTTCCCCAGGGTTAGGCCAACTACATTCAACATGCATGAGTTCGTGAACTGAGGAATTCTAATTGCACTTTTAGCATTTCATTAATAACTTGCCCCTCCCAATGCTCTCAGGTTTGCCAGCAGGAAATGTCCATGTTCCCTGGGTGTCTGCTTCCATCAAGTAACATGACACAAAAAGGGGAGGTCTAGCACTTAAAAAGGTTAAGTGAGGAAATTGTTTACTACAACTCTTCGTTTGTTTTCTGTCTTCTTCCCATTAAATTTGTTCCACACGAGTCTGTTCCCATAATGATTTTTCAGCAGAATTGAACCACCTTTGAAAATACTCACAACATAATAGATCAAAGGCTCCAGGAAACTACTAAACTTCCACCCACTTTGGGAAGGCACAGCTCAGCTGACAGAGCAGGTTAACATTCCTGTACAAAACTCTGCATCTCACGATTCTTATCTCCTTTTTCCTCACTCCCACAGTTAAAAAGAGCAAGAACTTGTCTTTTGTGAGAGAACAACTCTCACTGCTGCACTGCAATTCAAGAGCATGTTAGTGTACATCAGATGAGTGGGGCTTGAACTCTGTTCCCCTATGCCCTTCCAGAACTGAGACTTTTTCCTCTCCCCACCACAAACAGCTCTCAGCCCGTTACTCTGCCCTAAACACGGCTCTTCCAGCAAGCTGATACCTGTGTTTATACACACACACAGCACAGGCCGTGCTCCAGAACACTGTGCTGCATCAAACGCTTGCATCTCACTTACACCTACAGATTCACGCTGGCCTTTGACTGTAAGTCCGAACATTTTCCCTCGCTCCTCAGACAATCCGACTCGTCTGGGACAGCCCCTCCTGCTGAGTCGAAGGCCAGATGCCCAGTGAAGCCTTTGAGTACCTTCTCAGAGCACAGACCTACACAGTCAGACCTACTGCTCTAACCCATGGGACAGGAAGACTCTTCTAGAGAGGTGAAAGAAACTTCCCAAGGCTAATTAGTAGCTCTGTCTGACAACACCACTGCTTTTCCCAACAAAAAGGTAGCCTTAGGCTGTGACAGAAAGGGTTCTTCCCAAAGTTACTNAGCACAGGCCGTGCTCCAGAACACTGTGCTGCATCAAACGCTTGCATCTCACACCTGCAGATTCACGCTGGCCTTTGACTGTAAGTCAGACCATTTTCCCTCGCTCCTCAGACAATCCGACTAGTCTGGGACAGCCCCTCCTGTTGAGTCAAAGGCCAGATGCCCAGTGAAGCCTTTGAGTACCTTCTCAGAGCACAGACCTACACAGTCAGACCTACTGCTCTAACCCATGGGACAGGAAGACTCTTCTAGAGAGGTGAAAGAAACTTCCCAAGGCTAATTAGTAGCTCTGTCTGACAACACCACTGCTTTTCCCAACAAAAAGGTAGCCTTAGGCTGTGACAGAAAGGGTTCTTCCCAAAGTTACTGTTTGCTAAACTAGAAACAGAACTCCATTGCAAGGTTTCTACATGGAAGACAATTGGCAGACCAAGGAAAGCCTTACCGCTGCATCAACATTAGCAGGAGAATCACCATTGGGATCTGCCAGCATAGAAATAACACTAATCATTATAGTTTCCACTGTGTGAATGGGAAGCCAGCGTTCCTCAGGTTTTTCATAGCCATATTTGTCTTCTCCAGGCTCATGAAGAATTGAAATGCAGACATCGCCGTTCTTGTCAACTACAAAACAGAACAAGGCATATTTCAGTCATGAACAACATGCTGGCATTTCTTCAGCACAGTCACAGAACTGTTCATCTTCATTCCAGCTAGTCTGAAACATGTTAGTGAAGGCACTTTATAAAGAAAGAAATTAACTATTGCAGAACTTAAACTGTAATAAACAGGGCTTGGTGGAAGTCTGAATGTGCCTGAACTCCTGACAGAGAGGGCACATGGGGAGGAAGGACTCAGTCTAACATCATGCTGCAGCTCTCAAGACTATTTAGACAGGCTTCCACTACAGCTTTTTCTGTTAAGTTCAGCAAACTAGAGAGTGACTTTTTTTCCACAGCAGCAGCATCAGCTGGATATTACTGGAACATACTGAAATATGATTTAAACTGCTGGAATTAGAAAGTGCCTGACAAGTGCTCTGATATTTTCAGAGCTGAAACTGACACAGCATTAAAATATTCCCTGTCCTTTTGATGGGAGCACTGTCTCCTCCCACCTTTCAACATCTACAGTTTCTGAAGCTGAAGAGCCGTTCTGTTTCCCAGTAAAACCATCTTCCATTTTATTTTCCTTTCCCATCTAACCTCCAACAGTCCATAAGTAAATGAGACATTAGGAGAAGTCTCCTTTGGAGGGACTGAAAGATTTCTTTTCATGCTTCACTAGATGAGGACAACCTTGGGCCTTCTATACTGAACTGCCAAGTCAGTAACAGCAAGATGAAATATTTGAAGGTATAACAAAAGGCAGCTGTAGAAGTCAAGTTCCTCCCCAGACTAGAATTTTGCACTTAGGAAAAAAAATTAAGGAAAAAAAATCCCTTAACAATTACCAAGAATGCAAGAACCTACACTGAATAGCTTCTGAAAATATTTTAAGAGTATTTTATGCTCTCAGAACAGCACTATTAAAAACTCTGCCATTGTTATTACTTCTCTATTAAGTGAGGATGGCAAAGTAAAGCAAGGTTTCATATTTCCAACACTAACAGAAATGTATCTATTTGTCCTCACTACATTTTAGTTCTGAACTGCAAAAAAATTGAAACTTTGACATTTCTTACCATTCGGATGCCAGATTTCTGTGATGAATTTCATTTTTGGCGGCCTCAGTGGGTAGTCTTTTGGAAAAGTAAGATGAGCCTTGAAAACACCACCTTCACTGGGGAATCAAAAATATCTTAGTAGAGTTTCTTGTAAGCTTAAGCTGAAGCTCGGAACTTACTGATGTATCAAAAGCTCTACGTTTACACCTCACACAACTTAACATCATGTTGGTAATTAACAGTACCAACACTTCCATATGCAATGTAAAAAGTTTCTACATCGAGAAGATCCTTTGACAAGATACTGCCAGTTCCCCAACATGATCTTTTTTAGAACTAGGATGATGTTCCAGAGGGAAAAACCACAGGGGGGAAAAAAAAATTAAAAAAAAAAAAAATTAAAAAAAAAACTGCCAAGGAATTTCCCATCTGGAATCACAACATTTTTTCCCTCCCAGTACATTTATTAACAGGAAAAAAAAAGGTATTGCCAATAACTGCCTTTTTTAAGTCCAGCCCAGCCGACACCCATTTTCCTGTTAGAGACCTCAGTCCTAATTTTGTGGTCTCAGACTGCAGCAGTGACCCCCAGGGAAAAACTGCAGAGAGCTTTGGCTGTGTCTACAGCATTAAATGTAAAAAGACTTCCAATGCTACCTTTCCAACACTACGCTAAAGGTACTCAGGCACGACAGTGAGGTGTTCTGCATTAGTTATCCACTCAACTGGAAAATAATAAACAAGAGACATGCGGGTTTTATGTGGAGTTACAGGCCAGGAATAGTCCCTTTTGAAAAATGTGAAGGCCTGTATTAGGTGGAAAGGTTTACAGATGGAATACTTTGCTAATGTCAGTAAGATAACATTTGTCCTGCTACTGTCATTTCTTCTTAACTGAAGGGTGTAACAAAAATTGGAATTGCAAAGGCAGAACACAAAGAGGAACATAAACCTCCAAAGAAGATGGCATGAGCTGCACCGTGTGACAAGCTATTCCTCAGCAGCCACAGACAGAAGAACTGCTGTAGAAAACTGCCCAGTGTAATTTTTCTCCTGTATTTGTAAAGGAGTAGGAAACTCTAAAGTGCACCAGCTACTGAGAAAATAACGTTTTACCACCTCTAAGCAAAGGTGTGCAGTTCCAGCAACTGTCTCAAACCCCCCCCAAACAAACAAACAAAAAAAAAACAATCCCAAAAAGCACTGCATTTAAGTACTTAAGCACATTTAAGTACATTTAAGCACTGCATTTAAGCACTGCTTGGCTCTTTGAAGCAGCTGAGGGGATATGAATCCACAGCATTCATTTTCACAAGTTTTAGAAAAGGCAGGCAGTTTCCAAAGAAAAGGTAAGAATTCCAGAAACACTGTTTTAGCATCCATAATGTCAAGACAAAGGAGAGCTAGACTGCGTTTGTTGAGAGCCCCAAACCGGTCCAACCCTTTCTTTGTAACTGAGAAAGTCCTTCTTTCCCTTTTTAAAGAAGCAGATCCTAAAGCTGCTAGGCTGTAGGGCATCCCTGGTTGCCCCGTATCAACAGAATATAAATACAGCTTTTAAACTGGATGTACATTAGAAATCAGTTAATGAAATACAACCATCAATTAAGGGAGATCAGTGCCATTTTTAGCAATATTCCTGATAAAAGGGTTTCTCTCAGTAGAGTAATGCACTATGTCTAAAATCTTTTCAAGTAAACTCATATCAGATGAAGTGGGAGCAGGAATGAGACTGGGGTTTGAAAGGTGGTTAAGTTAAACTATTATATAAGACCACCCTTAGCAAACACCCCAGGGAAGAAGGATTCAGTGTAGTACTACCCTGAAAAACAGCAACTGGGGACTGGAACAGAAGGGAGTTTCTTATTTAAAAAGCCACAAAAAATGCTCAGGACCCTATAAAAGTGGAGGAAAAAAAAAAACACTACTGTAACTTCTAACACCTAAGATGATGATCAATTAGAAGCAGCATTTTGACTGCGTTTATAAAATAGCCATGAGAACGTAACAGAACCACAAGACTGTTCAGAAAAGGTCAGCAGAAGTTGGAGAAAATATCTCACGCAAGACATGAGAACCACGGTGTAGTGAGGTCGAGCAAAAGCCAAGCAATTTGATTACTGGGTTTAAGTACTTATTTGAAGTCTGCCGACAGACGTACACAACTTCATGCTGCAACCAAAACTGACCTCAAGTCAATGTCACCGGGCTTTTTGTATCAGTAATTTACCACTGCAACATCTTACAGAAGAGAACACAGCTCATCTTAAGGAGAACACTTTAAACTGACCTCTCCTGGGCATAGAATCTTTCCCCAGAACCTGGAGTAGATGATCACCCCACAGCACTCCAGGTCACACCTGGAAGTTGTCCCACCTCAAACTGACAGGATTTGAAGCTAGTTCTATGGACTGCTGCGGTTTCCTCCACTACACCCAGCTTGAACTGAGTATTTTCCTACCATCACAAGCATGAAGTTGTAATGGTTTAACACAGCACTATCAGCTGAACTACAGCCTCCCAGCAGCAACAGCAAACAGTGGATTTTATCTGCTTTACTTACATGTGAAAGAAAACAGAAGCTGCCTCTAAGTACCTATTCTCTTCTTTTCCACACAAATAAAGAGATGAACGTTGCCTTATCCCAGGGGAGCAAAGCAGTTTAGAACTTCTACATAGCAAATCCAGCTATTTACACATATTCTGCTAGCAACAGAAGAGCATTACTTAATTTAGTACAAAGGTTTTGGCTAGCTTCTATTCACTAGGAGCAAACTAGGACTAGTAAATCCAAGTAAATTTAAGTTTCTATATAAGTACTTACTATAGTGTATCTGGAGGACCAATAATAAGGACTTCCCATCGATAAAGATCATTGTCATCTATTAAGCCCGCTGAAAAGCCTTCCACTGGATTTTTGTTGAGCTCTGTGTAGGAAAAAAAATTTAAGAGTAACTTTAGGTGCATTTGCTGGTTTTGCTCATGTGTCCGTACATGACCCCAAACCCCCGTGACATTTGGCGCTTGCTCACGGACTTACGGCCCAGGTGAGTACCCTCAGCTCCCCCGCCCCAAACTCTTCTGCCAGAGTTCGGACCACGTCTGACCCTACAACTCTCCGAGTACACCGTGACCAGAAGGGCCAGAACAACGCACGGCTGTGGGACATGGTCTCCTCGACTAGATACCAACGAGTGTTCAAGTCAGGAAACAGGCTCTCTAATAATAAAATAACCTTTACAAGAACCCCAAGGAGTCAGCTTAAATTGAAGCCCATCTTTAACGCTAGAAAACGTTAATAGAAGACCAAAGTCACACTACTACTACATTCTACTTCATTTAAATGATTTTTTTTTCAGACTCTAAAAGCATTTGAGACTTGTGCCAGGAAAATTCTGGAGATAATGATTTACTGTATTTTGAACTAGTAGAAGAGAACACAGAAGATAAGCTGCTATGCTATTCAGGTATGGGGTTGTGCGGTTTTATTTCTTCCTTTTGCTTCACAGTTTTTTCCATCAGTGATAAGCAATACAGCACTCTTGAGTGTATAGAGTACTTCATACAGTTATTGCCAGATAGAGGCTTCTCTGGAAATAGCTACACACAAGTCACAGCTAGGTCTGGACTCCACTGAACTTCTGTTTTCAGCCTGCTCCAGGAAAAAAGACCTCTAAGATCTGGAATTAAACACTTCAAATGAGTTTTGCTTATAATCCAGTGGTGGGGGTAGGAAGGCGAGAACATCTGTTAACTGACAGCTTCAGGTCAGAAATTACATTAAATGCCACATTTATGCCAAACTCAAAATTCTTCATCCAGCATTTCCAACAGTACATAAAAAGTCCTGATAGATCTTGGGTACTTAGGATACGGGAAGGGGGAAGAAAAGTTATTCTTTCAAGTGGTCAATAATTTGCAGATTAAATTAAGAATAGTAGTTATTGTTAAAAAAACCCCCCATACTTATTTTACCACCTGTCAGACACTATGCAGCCCTCACTGTTCTGTTCCACAGCACAGTTTGTGTACATATTCCCATTTTGTAAACCCAAAAGTTGTATTTTGTGTTGGTTTCTCAGCATTACACAGACTTAAGTTCAGAGGGCCTTATAATGCCCTCAGGTACATGCAGAGGAACTTCAAGTGAGAACCTTGTACCTTTCTGGAGAAAAAGCTGCCATTAAGTCCAAACTGATTTGCCCATAAGCTTGCAATCACTGGTGGCCAGTTAAGTTCTGGACTATTTAGAGCGTGGTTGAAAAAGCCAAGAAGAATCAATTCAAACCCTACACAGAGGAGTCTAAGTCCACATGGGGAAAACAAAGTGCTCAGTTCACATGAAAGACCAAGGTCCTGAAGAGGGAGATAGCAGGAACATCAACTTTGGCCATTGCTAATTTAGTCGAACTTATCCACAAAGATGACTCAATCCTAGAACGCCAAGGAGCACACTGGAAGGGCTTTTTCCAGGAGCTACTCAGAGGGCTGTAATCGGGAGGTGAGCTCAGCCACCCAGTCCCAGAGGTGCAGGACAAAGATTTGGGTGTTGAGCCCAACCATGTTTTTTCCAGACAATGCCTGAAAGAAGAGGCAATGTCACAGGCTCTTTAACCATGGCCACACCTCCTCTAAGCAAATCAGTTTTCAGACTCCGGCATTTATGAAACTTTGTGGAAACAGCTGCACAAGCCAGAGTAACTATTTCATTTTAGCTGAAAGGACAGATAGCCTAGGTGAGCATCTCACATGAAGAGAACACTTCACCAGTCCCTTACTACCTCCTCAACACACACATTTCTTAAGGATGGTCTATTAAAAGTTCCACTACATCAGCAGTTGAATATAACCTGCTTTTTCACGTGGGATTTCATTAAAAAATTGCCTCTTGCTTGTGGAAAAAGCCATCTCTGCTCAGGACACTTACATCATCCTTTCAGATATTATTAGTACTGTAACACAGAATATCCACCATAGTAACTACAGAAGTCAGAATGCAAATACTAGGTTTGAGTATCTCACCTAAGAGTTTCCAACTTGAATCTAAGCCTGTGAAACAAGTCCCATCATTTCTGCCTTTCCACAGAGCAAAAAGGATTTGTGCCAAGTTCTGTGTGAACTGCTGTAACTCAAACTGCTCACATTTAGCTTCTTTATTGTTTGCAAGTTATCACTGCTCACTGATAAGACTTTAAAGACTGCCAGAACTTAAGACTGAAAAATTCAGAATGTTTCTCTTTATTTAAATATGCCACACTATTTCCGAAGCCAATACACACACTTTCTTCTCTATTTCTTAATATGTGCTGTTTCAATTTCTTTCTACATCTGTCTCAGCCTCAAACAACTTTATCCCTAAGTAACTCAAAACATTTTTCATGTATTTATTCCTAAAGAAAGACAGCTCTTACACTCGGACTCACACCTAGGACTGCGTAGCACTATATTGTAAAAGAACTTGTGAGCAGGAGTAAGATTCCTGGATGCCAACTCCTTTAATGCAGAACATCTGTGAACTGTATGAAAGGGATAATCATTAACAAAAACTTTCAGTTAAAGCAGTTAAAGAAGTTTGCTTAGTGGATGTTGCCTATAAAGGAAATGCGCACATTAGTTCTTTTACAGGAGGTGCCATCAGTCTCGGCTTGTGAAAAGGTTGTTTTCCTTCCATGACAGCAATACTGAAGCACAGCTGAAACAGCTGCTGATTGCAGAAATACTCTGAGGAAAAACAATGAATATAAGCTCATACACCTTCTCCAGGAGAGGGACGCAGAATTACCAACAGCAATTTAAAAATGAGCTTTTCCATCCAGATTATTTATGCTAAACTAAACAACGTGGCCGGTAGGCAGACAAAAAAGGAAGTCTCAGGAAAGTTCTGCACTGAGACATGAAAAGCATCATCCTCGGCTGCTTTACCATGGATAGCCAATAGCTGCTACTCATTAAAACGTGCCAACGCAGAGGCCCAAGGTTTGTTTGGCTTTGTTTTTTTCCCTGGATATAGTCAGCGCTGTGTATCCAGAAAGTTAACCAGTAATACCACTTGTCTCTTGCCTCTCTCGTCACTAGTTGAGCCTCACACAGGAGCGAAATCCATGCACCAGAATCCCAAAGGAACAGCGAAGCAGGCAGGGCACGCAGGAAACACACACGGCCCAGTCACACCGGGCTGGGGCCAGCCTGGTGTCACTGCCCACCGACCGAGTGACACTGACGCTGCACGCAGAGCAGGGGACACCCGCTCCTTGTGCTTGTCAGTCCCCACCAACCACAGCACTGAACTGCTGGCAGCCTCAACAGGAGCTTCCCGAGACAAACGTGGATAAAGCAAAGGATCCGGTTCCCTCCTCCAGGCAGGGAGAGGGGAACAAGCTCTTAGTGCAGGTCCTCTACAAAGCCCTGCTGAAGGACTGCCCTCACAAGTCCTGGAAAAGCAGAGAAGCCAGACACCTATGAAGAACTGGATCCTTCCACATTATTTTTCCAACAGCTTTACATTGAAATTTCTTGTTCAGCTAAAGATATGCTGTACTTTTTAAACGTAAATGAGTACATTAACATAATCCCATCGTGTCCATGCCTAACTAAATGCCACTTACTTGCAACTACTATACACTATAGTCTGTGGTTTAGTATTTCCGACAATATTCTTTGCATTTCTGATTATTTAATATAATAAGCATTTTTCTATCCAGTAAGAGGAAAAAAACCCCATTCTTACACTCAGTCTCGAAGCAGTTTCAGGTAGAGCCCTTTGCAGACCAAGCAGCAGCTGACAGCCAAAGCAGCACACACGTGGACAGCTGCCAAGCAGGGACATACTTGGAACAGAATCCAGTGTCTGCTTATAAATTAGACATTCAGTTCCTTTAATCCCAGTCCTGAACCTCGGATTAAATCCAATACCTGATCTGGGAGGTGAAGAAGACTAAAGGCCCATAATCCAACAGATTTAAATCCAGAACAGACTTTAAAGCCCCATGGCTCCCTTTCCACATGATCTGCCACACTGTCTGTCCCTATAGCTCTTACTAAAGCAGAACTAAGTTACCATTGCCTTAAACTCGAGGCAACACAGTACCATAGGCTGCACTTCCAGTTTCGATGTTTAGTTTACATCAAGCTACTGATGTTCCCACACACTGAAACTGCCTTTATATAAGCCAAGAGACTTCACCAATCCCAAAGCAAAACAGCATCAACAAAAATGACTAAGCAGAACGAGCCCCATAGCTCCATGGAACAGCTATGTACGGCATTCAAAGTTTTCAGCCTGACGTCTCACTCAGCCAGCCACTGTATATGAACTCTTCGAGTATTTTAAGCTACATTACAGTACAAAGCTTTCAAAAATATGAGCTAAAATATTTTTTAAAAACAGCCTCTTTAGTAAGCTACGCAGTGTTTGAGTTTTGTGCAGCCAGTGGATAGAGCACAACACAGAAAGAGAGACTAGGGAGCCCAAGTCCTGGCTAAGGCCTCTGGATAAACCATCTAGCTGGCTTACACAGCTCTCAGAGCAAGCAGGACATATCAGCACTTGATATCTGCTGCACCTTAGGCTCGTGTTGTCTTTGTTGCTTTTTGTGAGGCTCAGCACTAGCCCAGGATCTTCTAACAACTGTTCACACTGAAAATCCTCATTTTAGACTCTTCTTTTCTGTACCCCACCCTGTGTAGCCCATATAGTCCTATTACTTCACTAAGGTCAGTTATGATTTCCAAAATTTTGTTGCCTGCAGACCCAGCTGTACATCTTGCATTCTAGAGAACTAGGGCTGAGATTATGATAAAGTAACGTGATCTCTATGTGGAGATGTATTTCCCAAGCTCTCCATATTATCTACTTTCATCATGTTCTGTCTTGCTCCACAAGCTCATCCAAGAAGTTCAGACAAAACGTAGCACAAAATACACACACACTCCTGATAGCCACTGTGGGAGTGACAAATAGGCAACATTTAAGACAGAACAGATTAAGTCTCTGAAGGACTTTGAAATTATTTTGAAGGGAGACTAAAGTGGTAAAGACAAACCTGTCATAGGCAGAGATTCTACTAACCATTTCAGCAGCAGCTTTAGATTTTTTTAGCCTGGCAACTAACTAATTTCCAGTGCTCCACACATCACTCCCTCTTAATAAGGGCAGCATTTCAGACTTCTACAAATCAAATTCTCTGAGCTCAGAAAATTTGTAAGAAAGGTTGCACAATCTGCATTAACAGGCAAGCTGCATCTCAGTGCAGTGCTACGCACCTCTGTGTACCGCTTCAGTTGCCATCTCCTCAGCTCTACCTGTAAAGCCTTCCACAGATTTGCAGAGTGAAGCAGATTTTGAAAGGACAGAGGACAAGGTTGGAGGTTTCCTGTTTCATTTTTGGTTTTAGTCCCAATCAAATTCCTAGCCATGGCCACAGTTCAGCTTTGCAAACAAGAGGAGAGCAGCATCAGCCCAAAGTTCCTAAAACTGTCACTAAAGGTAGGAGGATTAAGGTACCAGAGAGACTTGAGTAAATAGAGATTGGAATTCTTTTATGAGTAAGGTGTCAGATTATTCCAGAATTAAGCTAAAAACTGAGTTTCTTGATTCTGTATATTCTGTAGCTTCATGGCCATAGGAGTCATGGCACACCTGGAGACAGACAGTTGGAAGTTCAAGTTAGTTATTTAATAGAAAACACCAATCAGGAGCTTGCAGGTCTCTGGTAATGCCTTGGTTCTTATGGAGTTCCCTGCAATCCCTTAAGACCATGGAGGTGGACACCAGTAGACACTGTCAATGCTCCTTTAGATTTCTCTCTCATGGGTCTCAAAACCAGCTCTTAGATAGTCTCAACTAGAGCACAGACACCCAGCAACTGATCTAACCTGGCAACCCAGTTTACCCAGCCCACGGTCTGTTCCCGTGCACCGCTTCACCTGAGAGTCCTAAAGACAGGCAAGAACAGCCACAACCTATTTGGAGGTATTTCCTTTCTGCAGCACTCTTCATACATGCACCCTTCTGTGTACACACACTCAAACCAGTCCTTTTCCAACATCCCACACTACAGAAGGAAGGTCTGCTTCCCCCTCCCTCAATGCATTTGCCATTAAGCAAATATCTAAACTCAGTAACTTAAGTTACTGTGGACCACATTGTGCCTACTCAGCCCACAAATATTTTCTTTCAAAACAAATGTGGTGTTCAAATTACTTTCCTGTCCAAATCACTGGAAATACAAAACACACTCATCTGATGAAAACCTTTGAATGTCACAGTATTGTTTGAAGTTTTGAAAGTTATGCTTCCAGAATTAAAGTTCTCAGAAGTAAGTTCAGAATATATGTTCAAATCACTATCAGTCATGTAATTTCGATAGAAATCAAGATAAAATGTTTCCTGAAGAGCCTTCTTTGACTAGACTGCTAGAAGCATGCTGTGTATCCCAGACCAGAATCCAGCACAGTTATACCACCCAGGTTAAAATGGAGGTTGAATAAAGTCTGTTAAAAGACCACAACAAACACATTCCCAGTAAGGTCTGACTTTTGCGGGGAAGCGTTATGAGGAAGAGAAAAACAAGGATAGTAAAAAGAATTCCAAGAACCCCAATTCTGAAACCCACATGTAAAAAGAAGCAATTATGTCACCAGGGAATATCCAGTACTTTGCCCATAGAGTCAACTGCGGCACAGGGCCACATTCATCTCTCACACTCGGTGTAACAGAAATGCCACCTCCGCTTTGTCTTCCATGTTTGATGCCTGTTTCCACTCTTAAGAGCTAGACAAGTATTCAGTGGCTATCTGCATCTGTCTGTATTTGATACAGTCACCCCCAGCAGCATTCAGGAGATCTTATCAGGGTAAGTAGTTTATTATCTCATCCCAAAGTAGGTGTCAAAAACAGGTCAGATGAATCACACTCTACCACGCTTATTTCTCTCACCTACAAAGAAGACTCCAAGTTTCAGATGCCTACTGCACACAACTCATGGAATTTGGCAAGACAGGTGCCATCCTAGGTGCCATTAATGTAGCCGAGTTTACCACGGACAGGAGAAGTAACTTCTTAAAAGCTATTTGCAAATTACCAGCAGACTAAAGCTAAGGAAAAGAAATTCCGTCCAAGTATCTTCTGAGCAGTCCTATTCAGATTAGTCATGAAACAGCATTGATGCACAGAGCCAAGGGTTCTAGGACGTGTATGGTTCACAGACAAGAAGAGAACCCCATTAGAAATCCACTGAAAAGCCTCTATGGCGTGCCTGTGCCACAGGGAGGCGTTAACATCTGCGGAGTTCATCAGGAGCTTTCCCTGTCGTATGCGTAACTTGTGCAAGTCAAGGACAATTTTTGTTTTCTCTCCTGCTTATAATATGAATAACAGGTTTGCATATCCTAACTTGAGCCACATTGTTATTCAGAATTGTTATAAGACATTGCTTTAAATGGCTCCTGACAGCACCATCTTCTAGATCAGCACCAAATGCCAGTCGGCTAAAGAAACAGCCAGCTTGACCTATGAGGTGTGATGACAGCATGGAAATAGGTTTCCTGTAACAATCCACACACAGAGAGACTATGTGAAAACCTTTACAGAGGGTTTCTATCAAAAAGTCTTTACTATTATTCTAAACCTGTGCAAAAACTGCTAGCATTTCTGTCCAGGACAGTAGTTATTTTTATGGAACCCTGTTTCAATTAGATTGCTATACTTACTGTTCCTACAAGGTCTGGATATCTGATCTCTGCTCCAGCTGATACACCTTGGACTTGACAGGAGGAAAGAAAAGCAAATATGAACACTTGCAGGGTGGCCTAAAGCTCGAGCCTACTAGAGACTGTAAGTGAAAGATCTCCTCGAGACCAGACACTGACAGATACCCACACACCACTGAAAACTGAAGCACAGCCTGCTGCAGCTTGGGGAGAGCAAAGGCCTGCTTGTGAAGCGTTGCCCTGATTCCATTCCCATACACTGGAAAAAAGTTGACAGGAGAGTTTCAGGAGTCACATGCCCTCTTTCTCACCAAAGCCACCTGCTCTCCTTTTTCCAGGCACCCAAGTCTGCACACTCATTTTAGTATTTGGTTAGTTCTTGCTTTCAGACAGCAGCCACCTTTCAGTTTAGTTCCACTTCATCAGAACCCCATCTCTATGCTGGGAACAAACTGTTGTATTTTAGATCAAAACAGAGGTTGATTAAACACACTACAGGAAGAAAATTTAGCAGAATGCCTATTTGAGGCAAACAGGTTTCATCTACAAAGGTCATTTATTTTCAAATTAACATAGGGCTTCGAGGGAACTAAAAACCAACTTGTATCAACCACAGAAGGGATCATGTAATCCTATATTAGTTGAATATGCACGTATTGTTCCAAGTCTGCCTTGCATTAAAAGAAATCTCAGTAATATAAAGAAAAGTCAAGGCTGAATCAGTTATAATTACAACATGTGGTTTCATCTGAAGACCATTCACTCTACTTGATTTATCCCTATCAGTTTCTCTTAAAAAAAAAAACAAACAGAAAATCAACAAATCCTTAGTTTGCAGTTCTGCAGCAAGTAACTACAATACTGAAGTTGGAATTGGTATCAATCACGCAAGGCAAGACATTTTAGTTGGTTTGAATGATTTAACATCTCCAAAGGAAGCTCTTACCAACAAAGCAGGAATTCTTCTGATGAAAGTATTTTCTCAAATGGTATTGATTTTGCTCCTTTCAGAGATCTCCACCAACATTCTCCCATTCCACTATTCTCCAACGAAACAGGAATAAACCACTCTACTGCCAGATCCTGATATGCCCTTATTTTGGTGTAACTTACAATGCCTTGTTTGGGGCGAGCAGAGAAGGAAAGAACTCAGAGTTCATGGTAAGTTTGGTCCTTTCCCAGAAGGATCTGACCCAGGCAGAGCCAAGGCAGTGACTCCTTGATGAGGCAGCTATAGTAAGTTTATGAAGCAGGTTATTGCTTCATCCTGTTCAAGCAACTGCTTGAGTCATTAAGCCCTTCCATTCTGAGGTTCAGCTAAACCTCACTTTCCAAAATGCCAGCACCCCTGAAACTTTGCTGGTGGCTGCTGTTATAAATATTCTTTTCTTTGAAGATGCAAAGTTCACATTGTTTCTGCAAGAGAAGCATTTGGAAAACTAACACGTAGCAAGGACAGTTTGCCATTAGTCACATTTATCATGTTATTTACAGTGCAACAGAAATTCAGGCTGCTTATGCTGTTGTAGTGACTGGAGTCTGAACAAGGCCTGTGTTTTAGCAATGATAATGTCTATAAAGTCAGCTTGAGCAAGGGGAGCTTTGATAATTCTGTCAGCACAACCTCACAAGAAATGGGATTTTCTCTTTTGCTGTAACAGGGCCCTACAGTGCCAGGGGATTAAGGGGAGTGCTACACACATGCTGTACCTAGGTACCCCAAAAAGCATCAGACCCAAAAATTTATGACTATCTAAAAACACCGAAAGGGTCTTAAAAAAAA